>CAUYRH010039792.1:0-15546 GCA_963574655.1 Perodicticus potto | reverse complement strand
GAGTGGGACTAGGAAGTGAGAGGGAGCTGAAGGTCCTTCTAATTCTGGAGACCCATGAGAGCGAGAGCGGGTGAGAGGGCCAGTGAGAAGAGAAGTGTGAGTAGAGGATGTAACAGAATCAGTTTGTAATTAATCTACACTGTTACACGGTGGTTCTGTAGGACCATAATATGGAGGAAGAGGAGGAAGAGAAGGGTAAAGAGTTGCGGAAGTGTTTTTTGGCGCAGCCGGAAGTGGACTGAGAGATGGAACGGAAGAACTCTGAGGGCTAGTTGGAGGGGAGGGGTTAAAAGAGGAGCTTGGATTGGTTGACGGAGAAGTAGGAGGGACAGAGGGTGGAGGCAGCTGTGCGGTTGAGGGAGGAGCAGAATGAGGTGGATTTGGAACTGGAATTGTTCCGGTTTCAGAACTCGAAACTGCTTGTCTGCGGGATGGGGGAGTTTCGTCTGCTGGGTCGAATAAATTTGGTTCAGGAAGATAGAGAGTAGAAGAGCCTTTTGCCACGAGGATTTTGGAATCACCTGAACATAAATTAGGTTTGGTTCTAAGATAGGAGAAGCCTTGAACATAGGGAACCTCGCTCCATTTGCCAATGCGCTCACAATAGTTATATAAGTCTCGGATTAAAGAAAATCAAATGAACCATAGGTTGGCCAGACACTTTGGTTGTCTAGCTTATAAAGTGGCCAAACCTGGGTGGAGAGTTAATTAATTTTTTTGGTTTTAAGTCTAATCCTAATTCCACCAGGTGACTTAATAAGCACCCTAAGGGGGAGTCAGGTGGGATAGAATAGCCTGCACCCATGGCGATTCGTCGCGGAAATAAAGTGTGATTCTGCTCACGCGTGGACCAGAACACAGTGGGAACGTCTTCCTAGCTATGTTGCTGGCCGTGGGAAAAAAAAACACTACATAGGAGAGCCGTCACTGTCCTAAAGTAGTGCCAGACCCTTGGGGCCAAGGAGAGCTTGAGACCTGATGTCAGGAATTGTTTTCCGTGTGAGGCGTGGAAGTACTGAGCTAGGCCATGCAAGGTTAAGGGGAATTGGGAACTCAAGCCTCGAGAGACGGGTGAATCGCCAGGAATGTAAGCAGCCTAACCCACAATTGGTGAAAACTCACTCCCATAGGGGTTCTCACTGATTTTCACATGAGGCTGCTGTTGAGTGCTGGTTGTAGCGCCTTGGCGGATGGACACAAGCCAATATGGTGGTGAATGCCAGGAGTGCAAAAAGATAGGGAGAGCCCCCAGGGGCTAAAACCCCATGGAAGGGGTAAAAGCTACCTTTTGAGGCTTTTCCCTAATTATATCCCACTTCTGACGCCAGATGAAAGAGAGGCACTCTACCGGCAGAGACGTTACAGACCACCAAGGCTTGTACGAAAGGTTTTATTGGCAAGGGAGACTACAGAGAGCACCACGGAGAAGAAGGGAAAAAGAGAGAGAGAAAGTAAAATCGCGCCCTTATATTGGGTGGGTTTGGGGCGGTGATGGGACGGTGGAATGACCAATAAGGTGTTACTGCTCTGGCGTGAAGAGCCGTAGGGGGCGGGCCATAGGTTTGAGCTTTTCAGTGGATAATTGGGAAAAGGGAGATGAACTTATGCAATTATCTAACACTTTCTCCAGTTTTCTTAGATTGCTGATAATCTCACAGAAAGTATTCTTTATCCTTATCATGTTTTTATTAATATTATTTTTTAACCTTCTTTTCTTTTTTGTGATTTTCATCTCTCTGCTGAAATTCTACCACCTGTTTATGCATCCAATCCCCCTTTTCAGCCACATGCTTTAACATATTAATCAGGATTATTTTAAGTTCTTTGATAGTTGCCCCTCTATGTGAGTCATATATCTGGGTCTATGACTCTTAACAGTATTTTTGGTTTGTTTGGGCTTTGATTTTTGTCCTTCTCTGTGTTAAAAATTTGGGGTAAAGCCAAACATTAAGTGCAGAACACTTGAGAATGAGGCCAAGAGTATTTGGGCTTGGAAGTGGACACGCTTCTTCTGCCTGACTTTTAGTGTGTGGAGCTGAGTTAATATAGTCAAGTGTTGAGCTAGTCAAGGTTTGAGTTTTGTTATGAATGCTACCCTCAATGAAACACTGGCTTAAAATCCACCTAACATTACACTGTGCTTAGGGGCTTAGGGTGAGGTCTGGGCTACAGGTGGATTTCTTTTTTCTCCTTCCTTCCTTCATTCCTTCGTTCCTTTTCTTCTTTCCTTCCTTTCCTCTTCCCTTCTTCTTTCCCTCTGTCTTCCTCCCACTTCCTTCTGACAGTATTTCCTTCTGTTTCCCAAGCTACAGTGCAGTGCAGGTGCATGTGATCACAGCCTACTGCAACCTTTAACTCTAGAGCTCAAGTGATCCTCCTGCCTTAGCCTCCCAAGTAGTTGGAACTACAGGCATGTACCATCACACCTAGCTAATTTTTTATTTTATTTTATTTTTTATAGATAAGTCTTACTATGTTACTGAGGCTGGTCTCAAACTCCTAGTCTCAACCTAACTTCTGGCTTTGGCATCCCACTGTACTGGAATTACAGGCCAGAGCCATTTTGTTCAGGCTAAGATTTTTGTACACATTGTTTTTTATCCCCTTCAGCTTTAGTTTTTCCCTGTGAACCAATACCTCAAAGAAGATCTTTTTCTATAGTCTTTCCCTTCATGCAATAAATTGCTATTATTTGTTTCTATACTTGATGCTTGCTAAGGTGTTGGGGGTGGAGACAGAAATGCATTCTCTGTGGTCTTGGTTCAGCCTCAGTTTGGGGCAAGCCCAGGTTCTTAGGTTTCAGAGGTTGACTTTCTCAGTGATCCTTCCCCTCTCTTGGTGGTAGGGAATCTCTAATGTTCTAGGTACCAGACAGTTTCCTGTCCTTCTAGGGGTAGAGGACATGTGCCTGAGGAAAACAACATTTGCAAGCCTTCCCCTGGTGACTTAAGGCTGGTTTTCCTTGAGGGAGAAGGATCGGGCAGGGCTCTCTGCCTTTCCTCTTTCCTGTATCAATGGCTGCTCCCCTGCCACAAGCCTGTAACCCACAAGGTCTTTTTGTGGTCTGATGTCCTGCTCCCAGTCTTTCTAGTAAGTCTCTAATAGAGACACCAAATAGTTATAAACTTGGTCATACCCATTACTTTGTGCTCTAACTAGCTCACCCTCTGCTTCTATCCATTTGTTCAAAATTTAGCTGGAATCTTCTTATTTGCTTTCCTGGTGGCGCCAAATGTTTTCAGTGTTCTACCTCAACTAAGCCCAGGCTTGGATTTTGGATCTTTGAAAAACATGTGTTGTTTTTCCTTAGATTTCAGACTAGCTGGTTACCCTACAATGTTAACTCTCAGATGGGTTTAAGAAAAGTTGTGATTTTTTAGATTATCCATCTTTATTTTCTTGTTTGTTGAGAACAACATTCTTCCCAATTTTCTACATTCTGAGTAAAAATTAGATATTTCTTTTGTGTTCTCGTGAATAAAGCTTTGTATGCACACAAAGCTCCTCAAAGCATAAATGTTGAGAATCAAGGTGGGCATAGCAATGAGGCAACATATGCCCATTGAGTTTTAGAAGACCATCAACAGGTGCAATTTTACTTGGATATAGTTTACAGAAGATTATTACAGAAGCTGACAAGAGAAAATAAATGTTGAGAGAACTTTTGGTAATCATCTTTTGGAATTTATTGTCATTCTTTTCAAAGTAGTGTATAGTTAACTTTCATAAATGTTGCATGAACACTTGGTAAGGCATTCTACTTTTACCATGATTAAATTAAAGTGATTAATTTTACAAATTAAAGTCTGATTTATAGCAATTAAAGTCCTTATTAACTTTTATTCATTATAGTGTTTAAAATTTGTGTCTATTTTTATGTTCTTGAATTGTTAAAATTACTTTTCATCATTTTTTCTTCCTAAGTCTAATAGTGTTGATACAAACTAGCCTATATTAATGTAAAATAAACGAATTTAGTACAACTTTACTTCCTTCAGTTCACCATTGCACAACCTTTATAACATGATGTAAGTTATAGCTAGATATTTTTGTTGTGCATCAGTTTCAGATTGTTTTTACTTTTGCACTTACTTTTATAATAATTAAATATTTCAACATAACTCTGTATGTATAAACTGATATTATTGTATTTGCAATCATTTTATTCTCTTACTTCTTTTTTCTTCACTTCCCACACTTTGAGCTGGATTTTGCCTTAGAATAACCTTTCCTATAAGGATACACCAGTTTGTACATATGTAAAAATATACTTGTGCTGCTACAACTCATAAACTTGTCTTTCATCTACAATCATTTTGTAATTGCTGGAAGTTGAAGATTTACAAATAGTTTCAGAAACAAAATAATTACTGATCAGAGAAGGGGCTTCAATGGAGGAAGTTTCTTTTTGTGTCTCAAAAATCAGTTCTACTACAACAGGAGAGATACTGTCAGGCTTTTTGGTTGTAACTTGGGCTTCATATCTTGAATGTCTAATGTAGTTTTGTTTCATGTGTCTGAATGATTTTTCTATCTTGCTCAGACACTCTACCAGAATATTTCAGAATATTTCCTCTAAGGTGCTCACTTTTGTTTGAATAGTATTTTTGAATTTCATCAGTTTTTGGGTGTTCAGGATTTTTTTTTTTTTTCTGTTTACATGGGTATTTTAATAGGAGACTCAAAGGAAATGAATCAGGAATGGGCAACTGACCTCTTTTACAACCTTTACGGTAATTTCTTTATTAAACAAATATTTATGTAGTACTTAGTTAAAAGGTCCATTATACTTTAAAAATTTATTAAATCATACTCAAAACTTTAACATATTTAGACACTTAAATTATTCACATTTTTATTAGTAAAATAATTATCCATTGAGAAAAAATACATAGATTTTTAAATATGGAAATTTTAAGCCAAAGGTTTTGATAATTTCAATATCTTTTAATAAATGATGCTAAATTACTTTCCCAAAGGGTAATCTTTCAACTCCTATCAGAAAATGAATGGAAGTTTAGCTTTCTGCTAGTATACCACAGATTACTGCAACCAACATGGCCCTGACTACTAGGTAAGAGCTAATATCAAAGAAATGACTGGGTACAGAAACCCCCTAACCTATGGGCAATCTGATAGAGCTGTGGAGAAGGTATGAGAAAGAAATTCAAAAACAGTCAAGCCATTGTCTATTTGATTTGGTTGTTTTCTCCAAAAGCTTGATGACTAGGATCTACAGAGAACTCAAATTAATCAACATAAAAGGAGCAACCAATCTCTTATGTCACTAGGCAAGAGAGATGAATAGAACCTTCTGTAAAGAAGAGAGATGAATGGCTAACAAACATATGAAAAAATGCTCATGGTCCCTAATTATTAGAGAATGCAAACCGCCCTAAGATATCATCTAATCCCAGTGAGAATGGCCCACATCACAAAAATGTCAAAATTGCAGATGCTGGTGTGGATGTGGAGAGAAAGGAACACTTTTACACTGCTGGTGGGACTGCAAACTAGTGCAACCTTTTTGGAAGGAAGTATGGAGAACCTTCAAAGAACTCAAGCTAGGCCTCCATTTGATCCTGCAATCATATTACTGGGCATCTACCCAGAAGAAAAAAAAAATCCTTTTACTATAAGAATGCTTGCACTAGATTATTTACGTGGCTCAATTTATAATCACCAAAATGTGGAAACAATATAAATGCTCACCAACCCAGGAATGGATTAATAAGCTGTGGTATATGTATACCATGGAATATCATTCAGCCATTAAAAAAGATGGAGACTTTGCATCTTTTCTATTCCCTTGGCTGGAAATGGAACATATTAGAAATGGAATGGATTATTCTTAGTAAAGCATCACAATAATGGAGAAACAAGAATCCTATGTACTCAATTCTGATACAAGAACAACTAATGACCTAGTACACAGTTGGGGGTGGGGGAAGAGGAGAGCAAAGAGAGGGAAGGAGGGAGGGGTTGGGGGGGTCATGGTGTGTGACACACATTTGGGGGGCAGGACACAATTATGAGAGGGAGTTTACCTAAGAAATGCAATCAGTGAAACCTGGTTCTTTGTAACCTCAACAAATCCTCAACAACAACAGCAACAACAAAAAAGAGTCAAGCCAGGTAAACTAGAACACACTGCAGAATCTAAGCGAAGGAAACAAATAGGTTAAACTGCTACGAGATGAGAGCAGATAGACCAGAAAGGAACTAGAGATGGAAATTCCAGAGCATATACTGAAATCACAGGAGCAGGGTATAAGTAAACACTGGGACAATTTACTAATGTGAAGGAAAACAGGTCAGCATAGCCAGAGAAGCAGAGACCTGAGGCTGTAACTTTCCAAGGGGACTCTTGAGGAATTAATCCAGGACCTTTGGCAAATCCTCTCTACTCTTAAAAATCCATTATTACTTCTTTCTTTCTTTCTTTCTTTCTTTCTTTCTTTCTTTTTTTTTTTTTTTTGAGACAGAGCCTCAAGCTGTCACCCTGGATAGAGTGCCATGGCATCACAGCTCACAGCAACCTCCAATTCCTGGGCTCAAGCGAGTCTCCTGCCTCTGCCTCCCAAGTAGCTGGGGCAACAGGCGCCTGCCACAACGCCCGGCCATTTTTTGGTTGCAGCCACCATTGTTGTTTGGAGGACCAAGGCTGGATTCGAACCCGCCAGCTTAGGTGTACATGGCTGGCACCTTAGCCCGTTGAGCCACAGGCGCCAAGCCCATTATTACTTCTTCAAGAGAAGCCAGGGTACGTTAGTGAGTGTCCTCACTAAGGATCCAGTACGGTGCTGCGGTGATAGTGGGTATTCACTAGATACCTTCCATTTGCTTGCTGAACCCAATTCCTACACTTGGTAATTGAATCATTTCTATGTTCAGTGCAGAGAGAGAGACTTACTAAAATCCATACCAGCTCAGGCCACCATCCTATACCTACTAGGCTGTAAGTGACAAGGGCATAGGAAGAAGGTTCAAAACTAGCCATGGACAAAGGCCCAGTAGTTTAAGGCTGGATGTCCTAGCCTGTGAAGAAAAGAAGGCTCAGAATATAAAGAACAGCTCCAGGGCTGGGTTAAAAGTTCCATTTTTATTTAAAAAATGTAATTAGGAGCTAAGGTAGCTGATGCTTTTTGAAACACTCTTGACCCCAGCGTAGGTAGCAGCTCTGAATTATTTGGCAGCTTAATTTGCAGCAGGCAAGTTGAGCGGTGAACATTTTTTAGTAACAGTCGCTGAACTAACATTTTCCAAAATTTTTTTTAAAAGCCCACAGAATGGTAACTGAATAGCTCATTATTTCCTTTGAAAAGGCTAGACTCTGCAGGTTGTCCCCACCTTTGCTGTTTCCTCTGTGGTGCTGGCTTCAAATAGTTCAGCCCTAAGTGCTCAGGTTGCCTTGGAAGTCAAAAATCTCTGATTTTGATCTCTGCATTTGTACCTGAAAAAACACCCAAAGGTGATCCAAACTGCTCTGGTAGTTTCCAGAGAAATCTAATAACTCAGTAATAGCAGTACCTTCCATTGTATTCTACTATTCTTTTTTCAAAGAATTTTGCATGTGAGATTTTATTTAAAAATGTAAAATTATTATCTCATTCCGTGCAGTGGTTAATTTTATGTGTCAACTTGACTGAGCCATAGGATACCCCGACCTCTGGTTAAGCATTCTTTCTGGGATGTGTCTGTGAAGGTGTCTGGAAGAAAATGTCCTTGGACCTGATGGACAGTAAAGCAGGGGGCCCTCCCCAAGGTGAGTGAGCAGCGTCCTGTCCACTGAGGATCGGAATAGAACAAAAGGGTTGAATTTTCACTCTGCCTGAATATTCATGCTGGGATGTTGATGTTTTGCCCCCAGCCTTCTTGGCTCTTAGAGCTTCAGACTTGCGCTTGAATCTATACTAGGGGCCCTCTGGCCCTCAGGTCTCTGTTCTACATCTCTGGCTTTCCTCGACCTCTAGATTGAGATGACAAATTGGGAGACATCTCCATCATCGTAATCTTGTGAGCCAATACCAATAAATCTCTTTTTTTCTGATGTATTTATTTATAATATACTATCTATATAACAACGGTAAGCCCCAGATCATAGCCAGGCTCATGCAGAGTGGGCTGTGCCTCCAGGAGGCAGCCTCCCTTGCCAGAGATGGCTTGTGCTGAGACCCACAGCCAGCGAGAGGACGCGGTCCAGCAGCTGGGGCGGGAGTGAACAGTTCCAGCAGAGCCACCGCAGTTACCACATCTGGTTCTGCCCTCCAGGCCTGCCATGGAGGAGGAACATACACCCCAGCCCCCAGCTCCTCTCCCTGACAGTGGGGGAAGTAAGAGTTAGGCCTGGGAGGAGGCATGCTGCCCCAGCCCCAGCTTCTCTCCTTGATAGGAGATAAGACCAAGGGGTGTGGCTAGGGGGTGAGAAGTAGGAACCAAATTACTGGCTGGGGGCAGTTCCCCCATTGGAACAGATAGTGAGTAGAGGAGGCCCTAGTGACCTGACCGTATGGCCTGGGCCCATTGGGCCATTATCATATAATCAAACTTGCAAATTTCCACCCCTACATGTTCTTTGGGAAGGTTCCAGGGAGGATGCTGCCATATTAAGTAGTGTGGTTATATAACCCCAACCTGCCAATTACCCCAAAGGGGTTGCCAATGGGGTGGGGCAATACAAACTAGATAGCTAAGTTAGCCTAACTTAACTTCTAAGACTGTTAGTTCAGACTCAGCATCTCTTCTCCACTCTTGGGGAGGCACCCATTTCACTCTTGACATGTACCTACCCTGTAGTTTGTGTACTTTTGTTTTGTAATAAGTGTATGTTGCTGGTGATCGCTTTGTGTTCGTGATCACTCCTTCATCTGCTAGGCACCTGTACTCATTCTTAGCACTGGATGCCAAGAACCAGGGAACATTCTCTTCCAGAGGGACCTAACAACAATAGGAGATTTGTACAAAAAAACATATATATATGTATATATTTGTATACATTCATGTATGTATGTATGTATACATAACCTTTATTTGTTCTATCTCTCTGGAGAACTCTGAGTAATACATTGTGAAAAGGGCAGTCCCATTTTATAGATGAAACCACTAGATGCAGAGAGGGGTAGGGGACTACCCTTCAAGATAACAAGCTAGCTGTGGAAAAAAGAGCATAGGACAGCAGAAGTGACTAACGGTTTCCTCTATAATCTGACACATTTTATTCTTTGGTGGTTGGAAGGAATTTAATAAAAGAATATACCAGCACTAGAGGGGAAGTGGAATCCCCAGAGCCTTGTTTTAAAGGGGCTGCTTTTCCAAAACATTCCCATCTTTTCCAGGGCAGGCATATCTCAGGTCCCCAAACCTTTCTGTAAGCAGGTTTTTTACTGAGCAGACTGTCCTCAAAACTTCTGTTGTGGAAAATCAAGCCCTCCTCTGTCTGTTCAGGTGTGCCTGTGAATTACCCTCAGATGATTTTGACATTAGCCTGCTGGTAGGAGTGTTTTGTAAGAGGTCTATTTCTGGTGCTAGAATTAGAATCCCTAAAGCTAGAATCTGTATAGCATGCGGTGCAAAATAAATGTCCTCTGGCAGCACCCGGGACAATCTCCCTTTAGAGAGGGAGCCTGGGGGAAAGCTGACTTCCACACTTTGTGAGCAGGTGGAGAGCATATGAGAGGGGTCTTAAGGGAGCATCAGAGCTGGGAAACAATTCCATAATCATGAAAACCAACCTTCTTCTTTGACAACGCATAAACTGAGGCATTGAGTTAGTAGTGGAGTCATGAGTAGAAAGGAAATCTGATTCCAAGTTTATTGGCTCCCTTGCCCACCCAGCCACCCACATCCTTCTGCTGATTCAGCTAAAAAAAGACGCTTATGGGATCTGATCCCTTGTACATTGCCTACATAACTGGCATCTGGAGGTTGGCTTAGCCATTCCTGGGATGATTGTTTTCATACCCACTGCTGTTCCATTCTGACTGGGGCCAACTTTTGTGCTAGAGAATTATAATGCCACTGTACTTGTGCCAAGGGATGCCTGTTATTCTCTAAGGGTGATGAGAATACTAACACTGATGTTATCATTATGAAAAGAAATAAAATGCAGCCTTATTGACTTGGTCTGTGGAATGGGAAGTTGGCTCTTTTAGAGAGCTTTGGAGGAAGGAGAACATCAGTTCTGTTTGTATTTTATCCTGTCTATCATCCTGATATCCAAGTTTGCATTACAGTTCAAAGCATGATAAGTCCATTTCCTCATCCCTTGGTAGAGGCCAGAATAACATTAACCAGATTGATTTTTATTCTTTGCTCTCTATGTAGCCATTAGGCATGTGTTCTGATGGAGCCAGCCCAGTGTAGCTGTAATTAATGCCCACCAGTTACTGTGTACTGCTTTCCTTCTTACTGGTATTTAGTTCTTGAAAGCCTGACAATAGGCAGGGAGCAGAAGGCAGATGCATGCCAGTGAATCTTGATGATGTGGAGAAAGTCATGCGGGAGACATGGAGCCACACCCCCACTGGTCTCTGTCCAACTAAATGTGGCGCATTTTTTCCCTCTTATGCAAGGAAGGCCATGTGTTCAAAGGCCCATGTCTATGGTAAAAGAGTCATGATGCACTGAGCAATCTCATTTAACATCCCAAGCCTCAACTATCCCTGATTGATTCAGACATTTGCCTCGGTCCAACTTCTTACTTCTGTAATGGAGATCCATGAAATGATAGAGACAGAAATCAGAGGCATATCATGTAAAGATAAAGAAAAATTCAGGGGCGGCACTTGTGGCTCAAAAGAGTAGGGCGCTAGCCCCACATGCCGGAGGTGGTGGGTTCAAACCTAGCCCCAGCCACATAAAAAAATAATAATAAATTAAATTAAAAAAAAAATCAGGATTAAGTTAAGGAGCTCAGCCCAATCCAGGTTCTAGTAAGTGACCTGAACTCTGAAAGGTGAAAAATTATGTTAAATATATACATGTATGTTAAATATATATGATAATTATACCTTTCACTTTAATCATAAATTAATATGCAACTCCACCAATTTTTCATGGATAATCTTAATGCATCATTTCCATAAAGAAAACCAATTGATTCCTGTGGGAGATTGTAATTATAAAAAACAGCACAACAATATTTCCATCCAACATGTTCTCCCTGAGCTTTGCCACTCTCCATCAAGAAGTAAAACCTATTTTCCTTCCTTTTACCCTGGGCAGGCTTTGTTTGTGTGTCACCCAGAGAATGCAGCAAAAATGACATTGCATGACTGCTATAAAGACATCTTAGACCCGATGATAGAGCTTCTCCCTAGCACACACTCTCTCTTTCTCATGTGGTTGCCCTTGGAACAAAGTCGTCATGTTGTGAGGAAGCCCAAGCCACATGGAGAGGTGCCTGTGTGTGCTTTGTTTGAAATTCCCAGCTACAATTTAAGCTGAAAGTCAACATCTACCCCGCACATGTGCATGAACATGCTTTTGGATGACTCCAGTTCTTGCTCTTAAAGCTGTTATAGCTGCTCTGGGGTAGAGATGAGCTGCCCCTACTGAGCCTTGCTCAATTAGCAGATTCATGAGTAAAGTAAATGTTGTCATTGTTTTAAGCTGGTAAGATTTAGAATGGCTTGTTGTACAGCTATAATAACTAGAACAAGCTTTGGTATTTGAAACGGAAAACCTATCATAATAAAGACCTAGATATGTGGAAGGGCTTTGGAGCAAAAAATTTCTTTTTTGCAGAAAGTGATAGACAAAAGTCCTGAAATTCATGTGAAATTCAATGAACCAAGAATAGTCAAAATCCTCTTGAAACATAAGCATACAATTTGAGGATTCACACTTTCTAATTTCAAACTTCTTATGATAAAGATGCAGTAATCAAAACAATATTGTACTGGCAGAAGGATAAACAAATAGATTGATGGAACAGCATTGATAGTCCAGAAATAAAGCTTTTACAATTATGGTCAATTGATTTTGGACAAGATTATCAGAACAATTCAAAGGGAAAAGAATAGTCTACTTAACAAATGGTGTTGGAAACATTATATATTCTTGTGTCAAAACATACTGCACACAAAATTATTTAAAAATGGATTGTAAATTTAAATTCAAGAGCTACAAATACAAAACTCTTAGAAGAAAATATAAGAGTAAATCTTAATGACTTTGGCTTAGGCAATGATTTCTTAAATATGACACTAAAAGCAAAAGTAACAAAATGAAAAATTGATAAATTGGATTTTACTAAAATTAAAAACTTTTGTATCACAAACAATGTCATTAGGAAAGTAAAAAGACAACCCATAAAATTAGAGAAAATATTTGCAAGCCTTAAATCTGTTAAGGGACTTTTGTTCAGAATATACAAAAAACTTTTATGTCTCAACAATGAGATGGTAAATACATTTTTAAAATGGGCAAAGCATTTGAATAGATATTTCTCCAAAGAATATATACAAATGGTCAATAAACACATAAAAAATATGCTCAACATAGGGAAATGCAAATCCAAACCAGAATGAGATACCATATCACACTCATCAGGATAGCTACAATCAAAAAGACAAAATAATAAGTGTAGGCAAGGATGTGCAGAAATTATAACCTTCATGCTTTACTGATGGCATGTAAAGTGGTGCAACTGCTTTGGAGAAGAGTTTAACATTTTCTCAAAATGTCAAACACAGAGTTCCCACATGACCCAGCTATTCTACTTCTTGGCATATACTGCCCCAAAATAGAAACATACTTCCACCAAAAAGAAAAGAAAAGTCTATAAAAATGTTCATAGCAGCATTATTCATAATAACTAAAAGTGGAAACTGCCCAAATGTCCACTGACTGATGAATAGGTAAATAAAATCTGTTATAAAATCCAACAAAATTTTATTTAATAATTAAAAAGAATGAAGTACTGACATATGCTACAACATGAATGCACCTTGAAAACAATAAACTAAGCAAAAGAAGCCAGACACAAGAGAAAGCCCTTCTACAATTTCACTCACATAAAAAAATCCAGAATAGGCACCTCTCTGGAAATAAGGAAATAGATTAGTAAAATTAAAAGCTTTTCCTCTTAGCCCTGGAACCAGACAAGGTTGTCCTCTGTCATCATTACTATTCAACACAGTGCTGGAAGTTCTAGCCAATACAATTAGACAAGACAAAAAATTAAAGGGCATCCAAATGGGTGCAGAGCAGGTCAAACTCTCCCTTTTTGCTGATGATATAATCTTATACTTAGAGAACCCCAAAGACTCAACCACAAGACTCTTGGAAGTCATCAAAAAATATAGTAATGTCTCAGGATATAAAGTCAATGTCCACAAGTCAGTTGCCTTTGTATATGCCAACAGCCAAGACGAGAGGTTAATTAAGGACACAACTCCCTTCACCATACCCCCAAAGAAAATGAAATACTTAGGAATATACCTAACAAAAGAAGTGAAGGACCTCTATGAAGAAAATTATGAAACCCTAAGAAAGGAAATAGCAGAGGACTTTAACAAATGGAAGAACATACCATGCTCATGGCTGGGATGAATCAACATTGTTAAAATGTCTATTCTTCCCAAAGCAATTTACCAATTCAACACCACCCCTATTAAACTACCAACATACTACTTTCAAGACTTGGAAAAAATGATTCTTCACTTTGTATGGAACCAGAAAAAAAACCTCATATAGCTAAGGCAGTTCCTAGTAATAAAAACAAAGCCGGGGGTATCACCATACCAGATTTTAGGCTGTATGACAAGGCCACAGTGGTCAAGACAGCATGGTACTGGCACAAAAATAGAGACAGATACTTGGAATCGTATAGAAAACCTAGAAATGAAACCAACAACTTACAGCCACCTAATCTTCAATAAACCAAACAAGAGTGTTCACTGGGGGAAAGACTCCGTATTCAATAAATGGTGCTGGGAGAATTGGGCATCCACCTATAAAAGACTGAAACTGGATCCGCACCTTTCTCCACTCACAAAAGTTGATTCAAGATGGATAAAGGACTTAAATTTAAGGCCTGATATGATAAAAATTCTCAAAGAAAGAATTGGAAAAACACTGGAAGATATTGGCCTGGGGAAAGTCTTTATGAGGAAAACTGCCGTGGCAATAGCAACAACAGCAATAATAAACAAATGGTATTTGATTAAACTGAAAAGCTTCTGTACAGCCAAGAAGACAACAACCGAAGCAAATAGACAACTTACCCAGTGGGAAAGGATATTTGTGCATTTTGAATCAGACAAAAGTTTAATAACCAGGATCTATACAGAACTTCATTTAATCTATAGGAAAAAAACCAACAATCCCATACATCAATGGGGAAGAGAGATGAATAGAATCTTCTCTAAAGACAACAGATGAATGGCCAGTAAACACATGAAAAAATGATCATCATCCATAATTATTAGAGAAATGCAAATTAAAACCATCCTGAGATATCGTCTAACTCCAGTGAGAATGGCCTATATCACAAAATCTCAAAACTGTAGATGCTGGAGTGGATGTAGAGAGAAAGGAACACTTTTACACTGCTGATGGGCCTGCAAACTAATACAACCTTTTTGGAAGGAAGTTTGGAGAAATCTCAAAGAACTCAACCTAGACCTCCCGTTTGATCCTGCAATCCCATTACTGGGCATCTATCCAAAAAGAAAAAAAAAAGAAACTTATTATAAAGACACTTGTACTAGGCTGTTTATCGCAGCCCAATTTACAATTGCTAAAATGTGGAAACAGCCTAAATGTCCTTCAACTCAGGAATGGATTGGTAAGCTGTGGTATATGTATAGCATGGAATATTACTCCATCAAAAAAATGGAGATTTTGCAGCATTTGTACAAACTTGGATGGCAGTGGAACACATTATTCTTAGTGAAACATGACAGGAATGGAGAAGCATGAATCATGTGTATTCAACTTTGATATGAGGACAATTAATGACACAGTGGGGCATGGGGGAAAGGGAGAGTGGACAGAGAGAGAAGGAGGGAGGGAGTGAGGGACAGAAAACAGTGACTAATTCTCACATAAATTGGATTTAATTTTGACCAAATTACATTACTTAAACATTAATTCTTAATTCAACTTGTTAATATGTTGTTTAAGATATTGCCTCCTCATTTATAAGTGAAATAAGTTTGTAATTTCCTTCTTTAATAATATATTTTCTCCAATTTTGACATCAGGTGTATCCAGATTAAGTAGAATGATTTCTTCTTTTTCTATTGTCTATAAGATTTGGTATGATCTTTTTTTTGAATTATCTTTTACTTTTATTGATAAATATTAGTTGTTTATTTTTTGAGGCTTTGGAAAAAAAATAAGAAGTTAACTGAGGACTTCACGCTGAGCCTCAGAGTCAAAGTGCTCTATAATGTCTATTTTGATAATGTGAACGTTACTTTCTTGGCATTATTATTACCAGTATTGCTTAATATTTCGATGCAGTAATCATCTGTTTTCTTTTCTGAATGTATTTATCTTCGTTCAAAAAAAAAAAAAAAGAAAGAGATCAAAAGTGAC
>CAUYRH010039791.1:0-16381 GCA_963574655.1 Perodicticus potto | reverse complement strand
CTGTGTACAATAATTCAGTCATGGGGTACAGTGTACGGGCTTCAGATACAATCGGAGATATTTTCATCAACCTGATTGCGATAACATTCAAGAGACTTTCTCATCACTTTGTGAGAACAATTTTGATCCGTATTTAGAAGTTTTCTCAAAATATTGTTAAGGAATTTACTGGGAAGGTTGCTTTTTTACTGGATTTAATTTGAGGTGTAGATTGTTCTGATAATATGATATGGCATAATTTCTAATAACATAATAAATATCATAATGAAAATGACAATTTTCCCATAGAATACCCACTCTTCTCAATTTGGCTAAAAAGCTGTTTTTTTGGCCCTCCTTTTATGTCTCCTCTGTTAACGAGAGAGTCAATGACTCTATTGTCACAGGAGAGCTGATTCCTAATTCATCTAAGCTGTTAGGCGGTTGCTTTCTCATGACCAGTGATGGGTTAGTGACATATTGGGCCAAATAAATGTGAAGTGAGCTGTAGAGGCAGAGACCTAAGAAACATTTCTTTACCCTGAGGAAGGTGATGGAGGTGATGATTCAGGAATATCTGGTCACCTTGAAACAAAGTAGGTGTGCTGAAGAGCCAAAGAGAAAGGGTCGTAGGATTCCGAGTCCTTGAGGACATCATTAGACCACCAGCCTCTCTACTTGCAAATTCTTATACTATAACCTATTTATTATTTAAGAAAATTTGAATCAGAGAATTCAATAAGAGGCTATGACTGTCTGATTCTTACAAAGGTTAAAAACATAGGACACATCAATGATAATTGACATCTGTTAAAATCTAGATAATTATGTCTTTATACAGATTACAAAAATAATCACTTCTTAGAAGAATAAGTAGCATTTTTATTTATATATTTCTCACATGAAATTCTTTTACTTTTTTGTAAATAGAATTTATACAGAATTGCTTGTTTTATAATGTTTTAAAAACTATTATATCATCTTGTGTTTATGATTTTTCAAGCCATTCTCTGTTCCTATTTTATTTTAGCATGTACCCTTGCAAGGGCAAAGACTCTGACATAAGCTTCACCTCTGTGTTCGCCATAAGAGGTAACTGTGAAGAAAAGACAATTTTTGCAAGTAAAATAATTAATCCAAGTGGCAATTTTTTAAATGATAATTTCAGAAATAGACCCATAAATCTTTGGATGTATCTGGATAAGAGAAAGCATAGCAAATGGAATTTTAATGTGCTTTATTTGAAAAGAACTAAAATAAATGAAAATTATTTCCATTTGTGCAGAGCTATATAGGTGCTTTGTTTGAATTTCTAATTATGTGGGAATCTTTCTCCAGTAGTCATTCTAAAAATGATTTACTATTAATCTATGTCTACATGTAAGGTAATTAAAGAAAGGGCCTATCAATTCCCTTTCACTTAATTCAGGCAGTTAATCTTAGCAGCAATAGTCCAAAATAGACATATAACTTTTGAAAAACTTTTAAAATTTTATTTTCAACTGATATATTATACATGTACATTTGGGGGGGAAGCAATTAATAAATTGCTTTAAGGAGAATATACCTGTGTGTATGTATATATGCTCTACTTCTGTTCTGGCCTATGCATAATTGATAATAAGTTGATAGCAGTTTCCTCTCTAGCCACCCAGAAAGGGAGCTAGATCTGTAATTGTGTTGCCTTCACTTTCTGTAACTAGTATGATGATACAAATTAATAACCATCATTTTTATTCCATAATCATGTATTGTATGTCAGCATTTCATACAATGATTAAAAAAAAATACCAAGAATGGAAAAACAACATACTTTGTGCTTTCTAAGTGCAGGACACGTGATTATTTACTTTGACATAACAGTAGAGTGGACAAGACTGTGGACACAATACAAAGCAAAAGCCAGTGGCTCAGAGGAGGAATGGTTTCATGGTGGAGGTAACATTCAAGCTAAATGTTGACAGGTAAATGAGAGGTGCTAACAGAAGGAGCTACAATCTTTTATATATTTATATAAATATATATTAAAGAGCATATTGAATAGTAGCTTTTAAAATTTATTTGTTGTAAGATATAAAAAGCATTGCCTTAAATTCATTTATCTACTTCTTTCAGAACATTTTCTTCTTTCTTTTTTTTTTTTTTTTTTAGACAGAGCCTCAAGCTGTCACCCTGGATAGAGTGCTGTGGCATCACAGCTCACAGCAACCTCCAATTCCTGGGCTCAAGCGAGTCTCTTGTCTCTGCCTCCCAAGTAGCTGGGACTACAGGCGCCCACCACAACCCCTGGCCATTTTTTGATTGCAGCCATCATTGTTGTTTGGCGGGCCAGGGCTGGATTCGAACCCACCAGCTCAGGTGTACGTGGCTGGCGCCTTAGCCTGTTGGGCCACAGGCGCCGAGCCTCAGAACATTTTCTAAAATAGTACTATCACTAGAATTCATCTATTGCTGGAGACTTTTTATTGCTTCATTATTTGCATTCACTGAAGTTTATGAAGAATCATCTTTTATATGTATGACCATGCTGGTTTCTTTACCTGGATTATTCCTTCCCTTCTTTCTGTTAGCACCTCTCATTTATCTGTCAACATTTGGCTTGAAAATTACCTCCTCCATGAAACCATTCCTCCTCTGAGCAGTGCCTTGCTGAGTCGTGTTCATTATCATTGCCAGATGTTTCTGTGTGCTCCCCTGAGCATGTCAGAGCTTAAATTAAAGCAATGATCAGACATCTGTAAATTTCTTGTGAAAGTTCATGAAGTGGAAGTGAAATCAAGGACATTTTAGTCTTAGTTCATGGGAATAATCCCGTGAAGGAAGTGGTAGTATACAAATGGACTAAATATTTTTGTTTGTTTGTTTGTTTGTTTGTTTTGATGGGCAGAAAGTATTACTGGTAAAGAGATGCCATGGTGGCCAGTGACAAAGAGAACTGACAAAAACAATACTAAAGTTCTTGAAATTGTCCATTAAAATCATTGGCTGACTGTAAGAAACATAGCAGATCAACTATACATTGATAGGGAAATAGGAAACTCTTGGCCAACAACTCGTGGCTCTTGTGTGACAATATTGCACAAACTCACACAGCATTGTGTATGAGGGAGTTTTTACCTACAAAACAAATAACTGTATTGAAACAATCTCCCTACTTACCTGATATGGCCGCCAATGACTTTTTTTGTGTGTGTGTGTGTGGTTTTTTGGCCGGGGCTGGGTTTGAACCGGCCACCTCCAGCATATGGGGCCAGCACCCTACTCCTTTGAGCCACAGACACCACCCCAAAGACTTTTTCTTTACCTGAAGACAGAGGAAATATTAAAAGAAGGACATTTTGGTAACATTTAAGACATCAAGGGTAATATGATGACAGTTTTAATGGCCATTCCAGAAAAGGAATTCCAAAATTGCTTAGAAGGGTGGACTAGATGCTGGCCTTGGTGCATAGCTTTCCAAGGGATGTACTGTGAAGGTGACCATAGTGATATTCAACAATAAATTATATATTACTTTTTCTGGGATAAGTTCACAAACTTGTATGTCAAACCTCATGGATCTTAATGGAAAATGTGTGTTTCCAAAAATGAGAATTAGGTTAAAAAAGTGAGAAGGAGTCATTTCTTTTGGGATTCAACTAATTCAGTTTTAAGACTCTATCACACATGAAATTAACTAGTTGAAGAATCATATCAAGTCATAGTATGCTAAGCCAAATTCCCATGTCTTTGGTTACAAAGGTATACAGTTAGTCTTTATCTCAACATATGGATTCAGAAATACTTCTTTCTTTAAGTACAAACCATAAATTTTTCATAACTATATTTCTGCTTTAGTGGCAGTAAGGCATCACATACATTCAAAACTTTTGATTCATCACTATGCCTGTTTTACCCTCCTTTCTTACTATACAAATACTATTTTGATCCAATGGAATCATGAGCAGGAAGAAAGCATGGACTCAGTTTTATGTTTATGAAAGCCAATTGTATGCAAAATATGAATTATTTATTTTCCCTGTCATTTTCTTGGCTAGAATTGGAAAAATAGGACAAAAGTAAATAGTGAAATACACATTATGCACCAATACAAAATACTAAGATGGAAGTTTGTAAGGAAATTATTTTTGAACATAATATAAACTTATCCTCCACCATAGTCAGTAATTCACAAAAGATTTTTTTTTTGAAGAGCATGATCTGGTATCAGATCAATAAATGAAATGGGCGGCACCTGTGGCTCATTGAACAGGGCCCTGGCCCCATATACCAGAGGAGGTGGGTTCAAACCCGGCCTCGGCTGAACTGCAAAACAGAAAAATAACCAGGCATTGTGGCGGGAGCCTGTAGTCCGAGCTACTCGGGAGGCTGAGGCAAGAGAATCGCCTATGCCCAGGAGCTGAGGTTGCTGTGAGCTGTGTGATGCCACGACACTCAACCAAGGGTGAAAAAGTGAGACTCTGTCTCTACAAAAAATAATAATAATAATAATAAAATAAATGAAATGTATGTCTTCTCCTCTCTTGGTTACTGTTACCTACAATGCTCATGGTCTTGCTTTATTTAGGACTTTAGCATGAAAATGAAAACATCTCTTGGATGTCATTGAAAATATCTTCATCAGCCCTTGAAATTTAATTCTGTTTGAGCTAGTGCCTGCTACCAGATCCTACCACATTGTAAGGACTGTATTTTTTTTTTTCATATCAAGAAACAAATATAACATGCTGTTGCTGTTAGGTTTTGAGGTGGATGGTAAGACCAAACTTTACAATTGACCCACATACAATGTTCTTCATGAATGCGAATGTTGTGACCCATTACAAAGAAGTATAGAGATGTGAGTAAAATCTCATGTCCCCTCCTATCTCCTCTGGTAGGATGCAAAAGTAAGCATCTCAGCTGACATTAGCTTCAAAGAATATCATTTCCTGAGCTGACGGGGACTGCACTCATGCTCATAAATCTAACATGGACAGAAAAGGCAATTCTCACCTGATATCATAATGCTGCCAAATCTTCCTATAAATCCGTCACCAAAGGAGAAGAAATGAGGTGAAATATCTTCAGTGTGATTGATATTAGCCCTGAAATCAATGATAATTTACTAGAATAACGTGCCTAACTTGAAAGGAAAAGAATAGATTTTATGAAATAGAGTTTGTCATCGAAGTAGAGAGTAAGTTTACTGATAATTATTTCCTAAAGTTTCTGTTTTCATCTGAGTTTTTAACTGTGAAATTCATACCTCCTTTCTAAATGGTTCATTTATTTTTACTTTTATATATGTTTGTCTCTCCTTCACTAAATTAGGTCATAACATCCATGGTAGAAAGAATCCTACAGGGTCTCAGTAAGTATCCGTGGAAGGAAAAAAAGAAAGATGGAAGGAAAAGAAGGAAACAGGGAGGGCGAAAGGAAATGACACATAATGAGTAATCTTACAGAGAAAGAAAATGCATTTCTCTGATGAAGAAAGACTTACATGTTTTAGGTGTTAGCAAAATTTACTTTTATTTCTTTTATATCAAACGTTTTCTAAACATGCAGTGATAGTAGTTTGGAACTACGATTAGTAAAGCTAGCTTGTTCTTTTTCATGTTGAATAGTGACATGGAAAGCAAAATACTGGCTTTATCTTTTTACATTATCCTTTTTATATTTTTACTTTATCCTTGTATTTACATTTAGGAGAAGAACTTCAATTCTCCAGAATCTGTTTTTTTCCTATGTATTTTCACTTCAAATTTTTACTGATGGAACTTGGGGTGTAATGAAACAAAAGAAAGCTACATACACGTGCATTGACACACCTCCCAGCTAGAGGAAATGAATTTAGAAAACATATTTGTGAGTGTGACTGAATAAGTATCTCAATATATTGTCTGCATAAGTTTTAAATTTTCTTAATTATCCCTCGTATTTAAGTTTATGTTTCACTTGAAGTGAAAAAGAGTCTTTTCTGAATGCTTATTACCTTTTCTCTGTTTTTGTTTTAAATTTATCTTTTCTATCTGTATTTACTTTCTCTTATCTCCTGAGAGGTGATCATAAAATCTACCTGCTCTCTTACATAAATTTCTACATATAACATTTTACATTACAATTGCTCTTTCCCTCTTTTCCTCTTCTTATTCTCATTATTGAGCTTTCTAATTCAGAATATTAGAATTAAAATTCAGCATTGCAATAAAGCAAACTTCTGTTTGTACTTCCTAACAACAGCGGGAAGTAACTATTTGTATTTTGAACACTTCACAGCTACTACTAAAGGCAGGGTTTAAATAATCATATGTAAAAAAGCATAGGAAGATACCTCTGCTAATTTGGGATTTCTGAGAGGATTTTGAAAAAATGAATAAGTGGGTTTTTTCTCTTTGAATTTTCTTAAGTGATGACTATGTGAAGGAGTTGAGGGCCGACATACATGAGGAACATTTACATCATTTTATTATTAGTTATTCAACAAATTCGGGGTGGAAGTTTATGAGCATACTATACAAATTATTCTAAAAAGGGTGTTTAAAGAGTAACAAAAAGTTTTCTATGTTCTTATTTCATCAGTAGGATAACTTATGTAAATAATTCATAACCAATTGTACAGATAAATAAGAACTCTAATATGTTGTACTTAAGAGACATAGCATGAATATGATACAATTTCTGCAATTTGTATCTTAAGGTTACTGCATTACCTTGATAGATTCATAACAACATTTATCAGAGGCCTTTAAAAATATTTATTTATTCAAAATTCTCTTTTCACAAATATTTATTGTACACTGCATGTATGTCAGATGCTCTCTTTTTGAATTAGAAATATAAAAGAATAAAATCGTAATTCCTCTCAAAAAATTTCCATGGCCAGAAGTAATAGGAAAATGGAATTTCAAAGCACAAGTTTTCAAAGATGTTTGCCTGTGATGTGTTTAGCATATTAATTATTAGATTAAATAATAAGTTAGGGATGAGGTTATAGGATGGCAAGAATAAATAAGAACAAATTATGTAAAAGACTCCATGTGAAAGATTTAGAATCATAAAGCAAGAATCATATTAAAGAATAATTTCTTGCTTCTAGACTCAAAATATAAAATAAAAAAGACAATGATAAAAAATATATTCTTTATTTTCCAAGTACTATTTAGTTTACATTATGTATAAATTATCATCATGTAATCTTTGCACAAAAATAGACAGGAAATGCAATGGGTTTAGCCATATGTGATAATTGTAGCTTAATACAAATATTAAATAGGCAAAACATTAAAATTCACAGTTAATTTTTTATATATCTCAACATCAATCATTTTATAAAAAATAAATTTAACAATATTGTATCTTAATTATATTTGGATAAGATTACATTTTATTGGCTGTAATTTGAAGTTTAGTATAGCAAAATTTCAGTTAGTGTAACTTGCATTTTTCTCTGATTTTAATATGTAAAAATACATGGTGGACTCATGGAACTGTGCTATTTCAATACTAACAGTGGCTATTTAAAAAGAAAACTAAGCAAAAATTTTCTTAGTATTGTTTCCTAATCAGTGTTTGATTCCATTTTGCACAACCTTACCAATCTGAGAAAAAATAAAAAAAAAAACACAAGAATAATCATTTTCTCAGTGTTCTACCAAGTAAAAATGTTGGCTTACCCATAGGAAGAGCTTGCTGCTGTTAGAGTCCACAAGCTTTGATAACAGGAGACATGGAAGTGTGAAGAACATGATCATGGCTGTTACGCACTACCTCAGCCTGTTAGTGCCACAACTACTTAGAGATTAAATAGCTTTTGTAGCTACAAGGAAATGTTTCAGACACTTTGAGCACTTTTGTCCTTTGCAAAAAACTCATCTTCCTATTAACAAATAGAAAGGTTCAACAATTTTCTATTTACAAATTAAATCAATAAATACCAGGGTCCTGCAATTCAGGCATGTGTGCTCTTGCTGTGAGAGGGATATTGAAACGAAAAACATATATATTGAGAAATTCTGTACCGAAATTCATTCTAGATAATATTATTTGGCTGGCATGCTCTGTCATCGGCAACATGTGAGGATGATACACAGAATGAGTTACTTCAAAATAGTAGTATAATCTGAAAATATAAGCTGATTTCAAAAAGGCTGGGTAATTTCATGGATGGTTGATGCATAACAGATCACCCCAAAAAATAAACTAGAAATGTCTTATTTGTATACTTGGCCTTGGAGACAGCCTTTGAGACTAATGTCATAGAAAGTATTGGTGTCAAATATAAACTCAGAGGCTACTGAAATTTGTGAAACAGTGCTGTTATCTGAAAATATTTGAAGTTAAATAAAGTCCCAAGTGTAAAGTTTGTTCATATTGTCTTCATAATACTCTGAATGCTCCTGCTTTATATTCAAAGAATCCTACAGACATATTGAGAGAACAACCGCCATGCTTAAAGAAACTATATCTTCAATTACACTTACTATTGTTGATGAGCAATTGCATAGTACAACATAGTCGGGTATTAAAAAATAGTATGTGGTACCAACTGACTGGTTCTTCTTTATATGGGCATCTTTTCCTCTCCCTGTTTATTTAGTTTACTATGCAGGAAAGCCAACGGTTACTGTGGAATATATCCAACACGACCCATTGCTACCTAGGTTCTTCTTCAATGTGAACTTGTGGCAATAGAAGATGTATTTATTTTTTTAATTTTCCCATTCTTTTGAATCTGAGATGGCTATGTCCACTTTGACAAATAGCAGTTGACGAAATATTATTGTGGCAGAACACATATTGCTTTTACCTGATCTGGTAGCTTCCGTCTTTTCATTCACTCTCTATATACTTCCTTTTAGCATTCAGCAATTGCACTATGAGAAGACCTGTTATGTACAAGGGCCAAAGGTAGGTGATAGCCCTAGATGAGCCTCCACTTCAAAGCCAGTATCAACTGCCAACTTTGCACATCATTTATCGTGGCCATCCAGCAGAGCTGAGCTTTTAGATCACCGGAGCCCCAGTACGTGTCTAACTGAAACTACATGAGCTATTCCAAACTGAATCCAGTCAATCCATAGAGTTGTGAGATATAATAATTTTTACTTTAATCCATCAGTTCTTGGATATGTTGCTTAACAGTAGATAGTACAATAGTGAGAGAATAGTCACAGTGCAGATAATTGAAGAAATTCTAGAGAAAAGAGTGAAAGAAAAAAATACATGTGGAGAGATGCCTTATTTTTGTGTGTGCATATAGGCAAGTATGAGGTCTGACAATTAAGTTCATGGGGAACTCATCCTAGAAAAAGTGCTACGTATCTCATTGCTGAATATCACTATGTTCACCTTCCAAGCACTCCCCTTGGGAAGCTGTGCACTGACAGCACCCGGTCCACCCTTCAAAGCAATTCAGGAGCTCTTTATCTGGAATGACCATTAGTGCAGGCCTCATATGGCACTAAAATATTGGCAACAACAATAATCAAAACCACTCAGCTAGACATCATCACATGTGGAAATGAGCACAACTCTGAGACGTTGACACAAATGGGTTATGAAACCCTACCAAGTTGTACAGTGCTGACACACAGGCATTGGGTGGTAAGTTTGTGAACTTAATTGTCAGACCACTTAGGAGGACAGATCCAATGGTAATTCAATACAAAAAGGTCCACAATTACTTGGAAGGATGTACTAGGCCCTGGCATAGGCTCATAGTTTCCCAAGGGGAACAGGATCACAGTGATGTCCATCAGTGAGGTAGGGAGCACTTTTTACAGCATGAGTTCACAAACTTGTTTGTCAGCCTGCATAGTTGTGTGATGTTAACAACAGGAAGTGGAAATGGAGGTAATAGTTGCAAGTCAGAATCAGATGGGATGAGAGAATAATGTTAGGAAAGAATAAAACAGACGAACTAGGGGTGGAGTTGGGGTGGAGGTATGATCACACTGAGTCAATTTGATTGTCAGGGAAGAGAACACAAACCAGTACAATGACACTGAACAAAACTGGTCTATTGAATTACCAGAAAAAAAAAAGAAAAACACCACAAGCCAAGGTGGTCATGAGAGCTCTAGAAAGGCAGGACACTGCTTGAGAATTTAAAGATTGTACTTGGTATACAATGTGGACACGGTGAATTCATAATGACTCTGTATGGCTTGTTAAACAAGGGCCATTATTCACTGGGCAGGAAAGAGCTTCCTGATTTTGTCCGGTAAAGGTCCAGTGTACCACAGATACTCACAGCTCTTTGTCACTTTTCAGCTTTCACTGAATGTATAAAGTGAAACGAACATCACATTTTATAGTGACGTTTGATTCTCAACAGTTTTGCAGTCAGAAGTGAACTTGGAGAAATCCAATGTTCAGTTGAACTATCTCCAAACAAGGTGAAATTATTCCTTTGATAATAAACAAATGTTATCATATTTTATAATCTTCATCATCTTGTATTTTTTTCGAATCACCCCAACAAAATAAATCAAAAATGAATATGTTTTAAACGATTTCAAGGAGCATCATAACTTTTGAGATATTGTGAAATTAAATTAAATTGGTTGTATGTTAGCAAAACATATATTCTGCATAATCCTTTTGAGATTTATAAAATGAAAGAATAAGTTGCAGACTACAACAATTAAGGAAACTGCTGAAGCAACCCTATTTCAAATAACCAAACTCCATGCATTGAGATAAGAGTGCTGCTCAAATTAAGGCTGTTGTGAGAATAGGGATGAAAACAGCTACAATGGAAAAAAAAGAAACTCCTGACTCTTTCAACGTCATGGTTTGCATAACACCAAACTTAGGCATTCGTTAGTACTTTCATCACTAAGATAATGCTCACACAATGTTACTCACCAAAGTCAGGTTGCATTTAAAGGAAAATGTTCTTTAAAGAAAATAACCGTATTATTCTAAAAGTAATTCATGAGAATTCACATGTCTTGAAATTATTAATAATCCATATTGGTATATATTTAACTACAAATGGATCCCACAAATCACACTAACCTAGCCCTCTAACCGTCACTTTGTCTCCTGGTTAGATACTCCGTCTTCCATAGAACTGACAGAAAATAACAAGTTGGTTGTCAACCACCTCAGATCCTGAGGCAATTTAAATAAATTTCTAGGTTCTAGCTCTTAAAAGTTTAAATTCATGGTTAAAACACAATAAAACTACTTTAGACAGGCATGGAAAATAATATTTTAATTTAAAAGCAAAATGTACTACCTTTTTTGAAGATGGAAATGAGTTGACAGTGCCAAGGAATAAAAGGAGGGTTTTTGAAAGAAGCTGTTTGGAAGTACAGAAATCACTTTTTGAACTATTTATTAAAATGTCAGAAACTTTAGATAACTTTTTTGAATAAGAGTACTTTTTCAACAGAAAATAAAGAAAAGAAAATCATTTCTAACCAAATTTCTAGTGTATTAAAAGTTGGCATGCAATCTCTGCTGCCATTTCTTTTTCTTTCTTTCTTTCTTTTTTTTTTTCTTTAGAGACAGAGTCTCACTTTTTCACCCTCGGTAGAGTGCTGTAGCATCACAGCTCATAGCAACCTCCACCTCCTGGGCTTAGGTGATCTCTTTCCTCAGCCTCCTGAGTAGCTGGGACTACAGGTGCCTGCCACAATGCCCGGCTATTGTTTTTCTGCAGTTTGGCTGGAGCCGGGTTTGAATCCTCTACCCTCAGTATATGGGGTCGGCACCCTACTCACTGAACCAGAGGTCCCGCCCATCTCTGCTGCCATTTCTTTATGATTTGTTTTCAGAAAGTGATAAGCAATGAAAACTGAAACAAATAGACAAATGTAGAGACATCACAGGATGACGTATGTTCCACAATTTTATATTATTAAGGTTATTAAGACTAAAGGTAAGCTCCCAAAGAATAATGTTGTAAAGGTTCCAGACTTATGACATTATTTACAAACTAATACATGGTTTTATTATTTCATGCCTTATGTGTATTAAGTATATTTAGTATGTAGATCATGTGCAATGGCAATAAAGGAAAACAACTGAAATGGTAACAAATACTTCAATATTTACAATCAGAGCATAAGATCTTTTATTTACCCCATTTGCCTTTTAGTTCTCAATAGAGGCATGGCTTCCATGCTGTTCAGATCTTAAGTGTTCCGGTTTCATGTGTTTTGATGTATGTGTATAAATTTATGTCATGAGGATATAGATATACATAGTCAATCAAGAAATTTATCTCATGTTCATCCCAAATCAATCTCTGGTCTCTCCACCCAGACTTTATAGTGACTTTGATTAGATAGTCCTGTTCCAGAATAACAAAAACGGATGGTTTCTTTTGTATGTGTCTCCTTTCCATTTGTGTGCAAGCATTTGTATAAACATATGTTTTCATTTCTTCTGCATCAATGCCTCATAATTAAATCGCTCAGTCATATGGTAAATAAATAGTATACGTACATCTTTTTTTTTTTTTTTTTTGTAGTTTTTGGTGGGGGCGGGGTTTGAAACCGCCACCTCTGGCATATGGGGCTGGTGCCCTAGTCTGAGCCACAGGTGCCACCCTACATGTACATCTTTATAAAAGTGTATAAAGGTGTTTTACAAAGTGCTTACACCACATGCAGTGAACAGAAATATTCAACACTTCGATATTTGGGTTGTAAGATTACAGGTGTGTCTGTATAGAGATAACTCATTGCATTGTGGTTTTAAGTTGCATGTCACAATGATTAATTTGCTGAGCACTTTTGTCCGTGTTGGTAAGTCATTGGCATACCTTTCTTCCTGAAGTGTCTCTTTCAGTCTTTTACTCATATTTCATTGGGCTGTTTATCATTGTTATTGAGTTTAAGAATTCTTGGAGTATTATGAATATAAATCCTTTGTCATTGATACTGGAATTCTTTTCTCTTAGTCAATTTCTTGCCAGTTTATTTTCTTAGCCATACATTGTTAAGAACAGATGCTTTTAAAATCTGATGTAGTTCATTTTTTTTATCATTAGTTCTTTCTGAGTGCTCTCAAGAAACATTTTTCTACCCTGGTGACAAAGATATTTTCATATATTTGAAGATTTATAGTGCCCGATATTATATATGAGTGTATCATACATTTCTAGTTCATTTTTGTTTATTATTTGAGGTAGAGATTGTAGTTTGTTTTTCTCTCCATATATATTCAATCCAGCAATTTCAGGACCATATATTATTTCCCCCATTCAACAGCATTGGCATCTTTATTATAAAAATTAAATGGATTTGAAGACATTATCTTAACATTTGTATCACAATCCACCATTCTAAATGTACAGTGATGTTGCAGCCCCTATGGCCCTGAAGGAACCAGGCAAGACAGGGATTAGAAGTACGAGCTTGCAGAAGGTGGGCTAACCTTGATTGCAGGGTAGCCCAGAGCAACCTCCACAGTAGCCTTTTATTGAGACCGCACAAAACAGGTGAGGGGAGTATTAGACACTGATTATGTGCCTAAGGATCGCCATGGGCTCAGGCTTTCTAAGCAAGGAGCACCGGTGGACAAATTGCCTGAGGGTCCGACCCCCAGCTGCAAATCATCTTGCTCAGAGGTCCTCTGGCTCTTGTCATCCTCTACACAGTGATTATCTTATCTACACCTTTTGTCACTCTACATTTTTTTCTTTCTTAGTCTTCTTCCTCTATTTATACTTTTCTTTTCTTTTTTTTTTTGCAGTTTTTGGCCAAGGCTGGGTTTCAACCCGCCAGCCTCAGTATATGGGGCCGGCACCCTACCCATTGAGCCACAGGCACCGCCCTATTTAATCCTTTTTTTAACTTCCAAAGCAACAACCATGCCTATAAAACTCAAACATGCTAGAAATTTCAGGCAACTGAAAAATGAGAACAATAGTCAAAATACTTGTGAACATATGATTCTGAAAAGACATAGCAAGCACTTTAACTCTCCATGTGATATGTAAATAATGGAATATCAATCTTTGGTGCCCTGTTATGTGATATTTTGACTTATACTGCTCCAGAAATGGCTCAAAATAACCCTGTTAGTTAGATGCCATCATTACAGAAAAGAAACTTGAAATTCAGAGGTTTTAATTTGCTGCTTAATTGTCATGAATCCTGCATAAACCAAAGAAACTAATGAAAAAAAAAAATGAAAAGGGCTAACGTTCAAGCAGGTAAAACATCATGTCACTTTCTGATATAGACAGAATTATATTCTTTATAGATGAGGTGACATGATTTTGGAATGTTGGCAATTTCTTCTGCAATAAATGGCAGAATTGTCTTTTACATAGACTATGGCTGACACAATATATGATTTTTTCTCAATACATTATCCCATAGGTTTGTTTAAAGTAAATACTAACACATTGAAACCACATGTTTATTTACGCTAAGTATTTGATCATTTCCTAAATATATGATGATGTATATATGAGCAATTAAAAGTAATACAAGTTTTGAAAGGGTCTTTACTTGTCCTGAACAGGGAAGACAGAGCTTAAAAATGTAATGCAAATTGAATATTAAGTTAAACTAATGAAGTTTAGCAGTACTGATAAGTTAGGCATTAGCCATAATACTGAAAGAAAGTCCTGGGGTAATTACACTGAATCATATTTAACCTTTCAATGAGGATCTTAATTCTTAGGGAACAAGTCATAAGGACAACAGTGGTACTAAACGGGAAACCAAGAAATAGGGGCTACATAGCAACCAGAGTGGGATCATCTGAATATAGTGTTAGCAACCAGTACTAGTGCAATAGTGTACATTCACAGAATATCCACGCTACATTGATATACAGTCATAGTTTATCAATTCTATGATATCTATGGTGTGTTTAATTTTCCTCCTCCACATATTAGCATAGAATTTACTGGCAAATATGTCTGACATCAATGTTACTCAAAATTATAGTTAGAAAACACACAAGCTCGACTACTACAGTTATTTTTATTTCCTTCTCTACAATTGAGTTATGGATACCCTTGGCAATGTATAGTTTAGGGGAAATTATTAATCACAATTTTTTTTCTAAAAATTACAAAATAAATCAACAATAAAACGAGGTTTGCAGATAATCAAAACATAGAAAAAAAGAAATGAATTTTTATCATTAAGAAATATCTGAAATTTCCTATTTTATTTTTAAATTTAGTAAATGCTATTTAATGGTAATGCTTTCAGGGATTAATTACTACAAGGGGAGATTGCAAAAGACTGATTTTTTAATTCAAATATATTGAAGAGTACAAATGTGTTTATAAATGAAAACATTGGATAATGGTGTCAAGGTTTTCTGTGGGCCCGTCACCTAGACAGCAGTCATTGAATCCAATAGGAAAGTATTATTCCTCACTTCACTGCCACTCTCTACTCTTCATCCTTTTCAACTCTTTTTGTCTGTGTAGACCCATTGTTTAGCTCTCACTTATTAGTGAGAACATGTGGTGTTGTTTTTCCATTCTGAGATACTTCACTTAGGGCAGTGATCTCCAGTTCTATCCAATTTGCTGGGAAAAAAATTATTTAATTCCTTTTTTATGGCTGACTGTATGTATGTATGTATGTGTGTGTGTATTCCATATTCAAACACATATTTTTCCTTTATCTACTCATGAATTGATATGCACTTAGATTGATTCCATACATTACAATTGTGAATTGTGCTGCAATAAGCATTTGAGCATGGATGGCTTTTTTTGTTGTTTTTTTTATTGTATCATAGCTGTGTACATTCGTTCAATCATGGAGTACAGTGTGTGGGCTACATATACAATCTGAGATATTTTCATCCATCTGTTCGACATAACATTCATGAGAATCTCTCATTTACTGTGTGAAAACATTTGTGTTCTGCATTTAGTAGTTTTCTCTTGACCCTTCAAAGATGCACCTCAAGTGTGATCTCACCCTTTCTCCTCCCTCCACCCATCCTCTCCCTCCCCTCCATCCCTCTCCCCTTTCCCCGTCTTCTTGTGTAATAATTGTGTTGTAGCCTTCACATGAAAGGTATAAATTTGCTTCATATTAGGGCTGTATACATTAGATACTTTTTCTTCCATTCTTGAGATACTTTGCTAAGGAGAATGTGTTCCAGCTCCATCCATGTAAATATGAAGGAGATAAAGTCACCATCTTTCTTTAAGGCTGCGTAATATTCTATGGTATACAAGTACCACAATTTATTGATCCATTTGTAGATTGATGGGCACTTGGGCTTCTTCCATGACTTAGCAATTATGAATTGGGCTGCAATAAACAATCTAGTACAGATATCTTTGTTGTAATGTGATTTTTGGTCATCTGGGTATATACCAAGTAAGGGAATTATAGGGTCAAATGGCAAGTCTATTTTTAGATCTCTGAGTGTTCTCCAAACATCTTTCCAAAAGGGATGTATTAGTTTGCATTCC
>CAUYRH010039790.1:0-11311 GCA_963574655.1 Perodicticus potto | reverse complement strand
TCCATACAGGTGAATACGAAGGATGTAAAGTCTCCATTTTTTTAACGGCTGAATAGTATTCCATGGTGTACATATATCACAACTTGTTAATCCATTCCTGGGTTGGTGAGCATTTAGGCTGTTTCCACATTTTGGTGATTGCAAATTGAGCTGCAATAAAGTCTAGTGTAAGTGTCCTTATGGTAAAAGGATTTTTTTCCTTCTGGGTAGATGCCCAGTAATGGGATTGCAGGATCAAAAGGGAGGTCTAGCTTGAGTACTTTGAGGGTTCTCCATACTCCCTTCCAAAAAGGTTGCATTAGTTTGCAGTCCCACCAGCAGTGTGAAAGTGTTCCTTTCTCTCCACATTCATGCCAGCATCTGCAGTTTTGAGATTTTGTGATGTGGGCCATTCTCACTGGGGTTAGATGATAGCTCAGAGTGGTTTTGATTTGCATTTCGCTAATAATTAGGGACGATGAGCATTTTCTTATGTGTTTGCTAGCCATTCATCTGTCTTCTTTAGAGAAGGTTCTATTCATCTCTCTTGCCCACTGATATATGGGATTGTTGGCTTTTTTTGTGTGAATTAATTTGAGTTCTCTATAGATCCTAGTTATCAAGCTTTTGTCTGATTCAAAATATGCAAATATCCTTTCCCACTGTGTAGGTTGTCTACTTTCTTTGGTTGTTGTCTCCTTAACTGTACAGAAGCTTCTCAGTTTAATTAAGTCTCATTTATTTATATATTTTTTGTTGTTGCAATTGCCATGGCAGTCTTCTTCATAAAGTCTTTCCCCAGGCCGATATCGTCAAGTGTTTTTCCTATGCTTTCTTTGAGGATTTTTATCATTTCATGCCTTAAATTTAGGTCTTTTATCCATCTTCAATTCATTTTTGTGAGTGGAGAAAGGTGCGGGTCCAGTTTCAGTCTTTTACATGTGGATAGTAAAGTTCTCCCAGCACCATTTATTGAATAGGGAATCTTTCGCCCAGTGTATGTTCTTGTTTGGTTTATCAATGATTTAGGTGGCTGTAAGATGTTAGTTTCACCTCACGGTTTTCTATTTGATTCCAAATGTCTGTGCCTCTATTTTTGCACCAGTACCATGCTGTTTTGACAACTATGGCCTTGTAGTACAGCCTAAAGTCTGGTATGCTGATGCCCCCAGCTTGGTTTTTACTACTAAGAAGTGCCTTAGCTATATGGGGTTTTTTCTGGTTCCATACAAAATGAAGAATTATTTTTTCCAAGTCTTCAAATTATGATGTTGGTATCTTAATAGGGGTGGCATTGAATCTGTAGATTGCTTTGGGAAGTATAGACATTTTAGCTATGTCGATTCTTCCTAGCCATGAGCATGGTATGTTCTTCCATTTGTTAGTATCCTCTGCTATTTCTTTTCTTAGGGTTTCACAATTTTCTTTATAGAGGTCCTTCACCCCTTTTGATTGGTATATTCCTAGGTATTTCATTTTCTTTGCCGCTATGGTGAAGGGGGTTGTGTCCTTAATTAGCCTCTCATCTTGGCTGTTATTGGCGTATACAAAGGCTACTGACTTGTGGACATTGATTTTATATCCTGAGACATTACTGTATTTTTTGATGACTTCCAGGAGGGTTGTAGTTGGGTCTTTGGGGTTCTCTAAGTATAAGATCATATCGTCAGCAAAGAGGGAGAGTTTGACCTCCTCTGCTCCCATTTGGTTGCCCTTTATTTCCTTCTCTTGCCAGATAGCATTGGCTAGAACTTCCAGCACTATGTTGAACAGTAGTGGCGATAGGGGACAACCTTGTCTGGTTCCAGTTCTAAGTGGAAAAGCTTTCAGTTTTACTCCATTCAGTAAAATATTACCTGTGGGTTTGTCATAGGTAGCTTTGATCAGTTTAAGGAATGTGCCACCTATGCCTATGCTCTTCAGTGTTCTAATTAGACAAAGATGCTTGATTTTATCAAATGCTTTTTCTGCATCTAGTGATAGGATCATATGGTCCTTGTTTTTGCTTCCGTTGATATGGTGAATAACGTTTATGGACTTGCGTATGTTAAACCACACTTGCATCCCTGGGATGAAACCTACCTGATCATGATGTATGACTTTTTTGATGATAAGCTATAATCTGTTGGCTAGGATTTTGTTGAGAATTTTTGCATGTGTATTCATTAGTGAAATTGGTCTGAAATTCTCCTTTTTAGTTGGGGCTTTTCCTGGTTTTGGTATCAGGGTGATGTTTGCTTCGTAGAATGTGTTGGGGAAGATTCCTTCCTCCTCAGCTTTTTGGAATAATTTCTGCAGTATGGGAACAAGCTCTTCTTTGAAGGTTTGATAGAATTCTGGTGTGAAGCCATCCGGACCAGGGCATTTTTTTTTTTGTTGGGAGATTTTTTTATTGTTTCCTTGATCTCAGTGCTTGAAATTGGTCTGTTCAGGAGTTCTGTTTCTTCCAGGCTAAGTCTAGGGAGAGGGTGTGATTCCAAATATTGATCCATTTCCTTCACATTGTCAAATCCTGGGCATAGAGTGTCATGTCGTATTCAGAGATAGATCTCTTGTATCTCTGTGGCATCTGTTGTTATTTCCCCTTTATCATTTCTGACTGAGGTTACTAGAGATCTTCCTTTTCTATTTCTAGTTAGTCTGGCCAAAGGTTTATCTATTTTATTTATTTTTTCAAAAAACCAACTCCTTGTTTTACTAATTTTCTGAATGATTCTTTTGCTTTCAATTTCATTGATCTGTGATTTAGTTTTGGATATTTCTTTTCTTTTGCTGGGTTTAGGCTTAGATTGTTCTTCTTTTTCCAGTTCCATAAGGTGGCTTGTGAGTTTGTTGATGCGTTCTCTTTCTGTTTTTTGGATGAAGGCATCTAAAGTGATAAATTTTCCTCTCAGGACTGTTTTTGCTGAATCCCACAGGTTTTGGTAGCTTGTGTCTTCATTGTTGCTATGCTCAAGGAAGTTAATGATTTCCTCCTTTATCTCTTCCTGCACCAAACTGTCACTCAGCATAAGGTTGTTTAATTTCCATACCTTTGTGTGAGGTTGAACGTTTCTGTTGGAGTTGAGTTCCACCTTTAGTGCCTTGTGGACTGAGAAGATTCAAGGTAAAATTTCAATTCTTTTGATTCTGTTGAGGTTTGGTTTGTGTCCTAGGATATGATCAATTTTGGAGAATGTTCCATGGGCCAATGATAAGAACGTGTATTCTTTAGCTTTTGGATGGAGTGCTCTCTATATGTCTATCAAGCACAGTTATTCTAGGGGCACATTTAAGTCCCTTATATCTTTGTTTAATTTCTGTTTAGAGGATCTGTCCAGCTCTGTAAGAGAAGTGTTAAAGTCCCCTGTTATTGTGGTGTTATAAGATATCATATTGCTCAGACTAATTTTGGTCTGTTTCCGGTATCTGGGAGCATTTAAGTTGGGTACATAAATATTTAGAATGGAAATGTCTTCTTGTTGTAATTTTTCCTTTGACCAATATGAAGTGTCCATCTTTGTCTTTTTTCACTTTAGTTGCTTTAAATCCACTGGTATCTGAACATAAGATTGCAACCCCTCTTTTCTTCTGAATTCCGTTTGCCTGAAAAATTGTCTTCTAACCCTTTACTCTGAGTTTCAATTTGTCTTTTGAGGCTAGGTGTGTTTCCTGAAGACAGCAAATGGATGGCTTGTGTTTTTTTACCCAATCAGCCAGTCTATGCCTCTTCAGTGGGGAATTCAAGCCACTAACATTTATTGAGATAATAGATAAGTGTGGTAGCATTCTATTCATCTTATTTCATGAAAGTCTATTGCTTAGCTTTATCTTTTGCATCATTGTGGAAGCTAGGTTCTTTCCTTTAATTTCTGGGTGCTTACTTTGCTGGTGGTCCATTTGTGATGGTCAGTGTGTAGAACAGGTTGAAGTACTTCCTGTAGAGCTGGTCTTGTAGCGAATTTCCTCAGTGTTTGCATATCAGTAAAAGATTTGATTTCTCTGTCAATTTTAAAGCTTATCTTAGCAGGGTATAGAATTCTGGGCCAGAAATTGTTTTGCTTAAGTAGAGTAAAGGTAGATGACCATTGTCTTCTGGCTGGAAAAGTTTCATTAGAGAAGTCTGCAGACACCCTGATGCATTTGCTCCTGTAGGTCAATTGGCGATTATTCCTGGCAGCTTTCAGAATCTTTTCTTTTGCCTTGACTTTGGACAGGTTCATCACAATGTGTCTTGGAGAAGCTCTATTCGAGTTGAGGTGACCTGGGGTCTGATATCCCTCTGAAAGGAGTGTGTCAGAATCTTTGGTGATATTTGGAAAATTTTCATTTATAATATTCTCTAGTATGGCTTCCATTCCTCTGGGACATTCTTCTTCCCCTTCTGGGATACCTATAACTCATACGTTTGAATGCTTCATGAATCCCCATAATTCCGTCATTGAACGTTCTGCTTTCTCTCTCTTTTTTATGCCTCTTTAACTATCTGAGTTATCTCAAGAGCTTTGTCCTCTACCTCTGGGATTCTTTCTTCTGCATGGTCTAATCTGTTATTGATCCTTTCTACCGCATCTTTAAGTTCCCTAATTGACTGTTTCAATTCCTTCAGCCCTGCTATATCCTTTCTATATTCTTCATATCATTCATCTCTTATTTGATTCTGTTTTTGGATTTCCTTTTGGTTAATTTCCACTTTCTCAGCAATTTCCTTCATTGTTTTCATCACCTGTATTTTAAATTCCCCTTCTGTCATTTCTAGCATCTCTTCATACGTGGAATCCTCTGCAGTAACTACCTCATGGTCCTTTGGAGGAGTTGCTCTATTCTGGTTTTTCGTGTTGCCAGAATTTTTCTGCTGTTTCCTCCACATGAGTGTTTTATCTGTTTCCTTGCCCTAATTTTCCTTTCACTTCCTCTTGCTCTTTAAGTTATCGTGACTCTGACCTAAGGTTTTGATGAGCCCTTTTGGTATCTGACTAAAAGGATGAGAAGATTGAAGAACAAGAAGGGAAAAAAGATTTAAAGAAAGAAAAAAGAGAAAGGAGAGAGGGGTGAGCAAAAGGGAATAATGACAAACAGAAGAGAGGCACAGGAAGAGGAAGACAGGAGTAATAAAGGTGTACAGTAGGTTACTTTGACCCACACCTTAAAAACCCCCAATCTCTGAGGGTGCTGGATTGGGTGGTTCCCTTGTGGTCACTCACTCTTTGTCAGCCTGAGAAGACATGGTACCTCACTTCCACCAAATAGAGAGGTAAAATTAAAATACTATAAATCAAAGTAAAAGAAACAAACAGAAAACCTTCCAGGATAAAATTGGGGAGGGGGGGCAAATAACAAGGATACAAACACTAGCAAAACTGAAGTTCTTATTATTAAAGATGGCAACAATGGAAAATTATATTTACACTGGAAAAATGAAGAAAGGAAAAAAGAAAAAGAAAAATCTAGGGGGAAAAATTTGAAATTTAAAAAAGAAAAAAAATTCCAAAACAAAGCAGTATATATATCTTGCTGAATATTGTCTGGACAACAGGTGATCTTCTGGGGTATAAGATGCTTATCACAATGCTTCCGGGGTATACAGCTGTATGAGATGGAGTCCGGAGGCCTCTGCTGACTTCTTTGCCCTCAAACTCCGCAGGGTTGAGAGCCTGAATCTCTCCTCAGCCCGCTTAAAAGACACTTTAAACCGTTAACTTTGGCCAAGCAGAGGCTTTCCCAGGAAAGCACGTGTCCCTGAGATCTCTCCTGAAGTGGCTACCCGCTTATCAGATGTGCCAAAACCGGCCTCAGTATGAGGGCTGAAGCTGCAAGGCAGCGCTCCTACTGCCAAACACTGAAAGCTCCACTCTTCCCCTCAGTCTCAGTCCCAGCCTTTGGCGCTGTTCACAGTCACTAGATCACTCGCCCAAAGTCTGCCAGCCTGGGTCTCGCTCTGCGACCCTGGGGGCAGAGCTTACAGGGCGGCTCTCCTACAATGCCTGTGCATGGCCCACAGTCGAGCAATGATAGCTCTGTTCAGGCCCAGTGGCTCAGTCCCAGACCCTGAACAATGCTTAAAGTCACCCACAATATCACCCAAGTTCTCCCAAGGTAATTCAATCAAGTGCCTATGTCCAAAAAAACAAAACAACCTGCAGGGAAAGCCTTCCCTGTCTGCAATCTTGCCGCTGTTGTAGGTACAGCCGCGGCAGCCTCTACCGCCTCAGATGGAACGAACACAACCGCTTGCCCCTTCTCCACTGCTTTTGTCCTCCTCCTGGGGTCCAGAAGTCTCTCACTGTCTCCCTGCATCCCCAAAGGGATGGTTCTGGGCAGAGCCCACAAGCCAGAGGTGCCTGGAGTCTTCTCTCCCCAATCTCACCACGCCTGGTTGCAAAGAAGCTGTTATTCGGCTGCCATCTTGCTCTGAATCCTTCCCTTGTTGACTTTTAATTAAAGTATTTTCAATGCTTGCATGAAGATATTTAACTTTTGTTTTATTACTATGGAGAGATTAAAAACTTTCTTTTAGTCTCAAGAGTTTAAAACGTACTGAGTACTAAAATAACTTAGAATTGTAATATAGGCATCATGTCTAGTATATTTGTTTGGCACCACTTTATGAACGGAAAGCGTCTAAGCTTGTCGTTTGGCTGGCACTTAAAGTGTACCTGGTAATGAAGGATGTTATATAATTAAGTTTATAATATTTTGAATATTTACATGGGGACTACTTGTGTTTGTCACACGTAACAAAAAGACCAGTGTACCTTACAGATAAGGTTAGGTTGGAATCTGTGACCTTCCAGTCTGGAGTTTGTTGTGTTTCTTTTTTTTAAATTGGCATTTTTTTTTTTATGTTTGTAGTGTCTATGTGTCTCTGTCAGTCTATGGGAATAGATTACAAAATATTTGATATTGAAGGGTTTTGGTTTAGTTTTGGAAGTCATAGGGCTTAGTTTTGTCACTTAACTAAGGTAGTTTAGACTTTTATTTCTGTCTACATACAAGTTTTAGTGTCAGGAAAATTTTTTAAGAGGAGCAAGCGAGCTGCTTTAGTTGCATAGGCCTAGATTGTGAGTCATCTATAACATTTGGTGATTTGACAATGGTTGACATCACGAGGGTTAGTGCACAACCTTGCACCTCAGCATTATTTTAAGAGGTGCAAGGTCGTCTGTGCAATCAAACTATAGGGTTTGATTATAATATTGCTTCAGTATGTTATTTAGGAAAAAAATCTAGCATCATCTTTGTTTCCAATGTAGGGGGAAATTTTTTTTCTAGGGACTTTACTTGGGTAAAAGACAATTCTTGAGTTTCCATAGAGGTTTTTCTGTGTCTAGTTGGCTCACCAATAGGAGAAGCGGTATGTTTCTTCTCTGGTTGTAGATGTCACATCTTGTCTTCCAGATTGGTTTCACCAGGCATTCATGTTGGTAGAAATAAAAATGAGTTCATGTTCTTTTGTATAATCTGGATGTTGGCATAACTCATAATTAGATTGATTAGTTAGTGTGGCCAGGGTTTGAAAGACTGGTATAAAGGGAAGCTGGGTCTGTGTCTGATCTGCTGGAAAAACCGTCAGGGCTAATCAGAGCAAGGCATAGTTGGAAAGAAGAGCCATAGTGGAAGATAAAAGGGAAAATGAGGTAGGTTGAGGTAATCTCCACCAAGCTTCCAATGTGCAATTCTTAAAGGGGGAGTCTTAAATGAAGTGTCTAAAAGGACCATTTGCAGAGGTTTAAAAAGATGAAAAGGAATTTATAGATGAAAAAATGGAGTGTCTTGATCCATGATCTTGGGAAAAGCTGTCTACTTCATGAAGCCATCTGCTTCAGGGGCTTGGGAACTGGCCCTGAAAACTTTTACTTTCAGGTCATCTGTAGGGGTCGTCATCTAATTTTTAGTGTAGTTTGGTGTGGCTCACAGGAATCCAGGAGGATTTGTCTTTTATTTTTATGACAGTATAGGTGGTTAACAGTACTTCATAAGTGCTACCAGACAAAGAGGGTCCAGCTGCCGGTCACTGTCAGCCAATATGCAGAGACGGGGATAAGTCCACCAAACTTTTGAAGGAGCTAAAGAAATTTCACCCCACAATATGATTCCTATGTATAAAGATTATTTTGAACTAAAGGCTATTCATAATCAGGAAACTCTAAAGGAAGACTTTCCTCTATCTCCCTAAAATCTCAAAGGGCCGCTGGACTCCTTATCACATGCTAATAGACCTGGCCCTAATGTCTTTTGAAGCACCAGACCTGTCTCTGGGGTTAATCTGCAAATCAAACTGTTTCCACCCATCAACACACATTCCCCCTAGCAACGCAATGCTGCACATATACTTTCCCTACTCTTCCCCCTCCCTTCTAAAAGGCATCTTTAAAAGCCACTGACCATCACGGAGATTTTGGGAAATCATTCTTGCGGTTCCCCCCTCCCCACCCCATGCACATGGTATTTGGAAATAAACATTTCCCTTATTAATCTACCACAACTGTGAGTTGATCTCTTCAGCAAACCAAACTAGGGGAAAAGCGCAAGTTTTGCTGAGACCCCTTCCTTTGGGGTCATGAAGAGGATATCAAAACCACTGCTCTCCGGAAGGCCGCAGCAGGAGGATTGGAAGCCCTACACCAGTCAGCACGTGGTGAGATATTTTACTTACCAGTTGGGCTTCCAGGCTTCCTCTCTGTGGGCTCTGGTTGAGCAGATGGTAAAAGATCTTTTTTGTTCTTTCCATATTTAAGATTGATAAGAGAAACGTTTTTGTTGGTAACTAGTCTTGTAAGCGACTCTGGTATTGGTATATTTTAGATACTTTGTGGTGAATGAATATTCATGTTGTTTGATTCCGTCTCCTCTCAGAAATAGCTTTTATTGTTATTGTCGGGGTTTTTTTTGTCTCATTGCTTGTCTTTCTGTGTCGTTTTGTCTAACGAGGGTTACCGTAAGGCAGAACTCGGGCCTACCCCCTACCCCCGCCCCCCACACACCAGCCCATGGTTCAAACCAGCCCCGCATACCAGCAGTTATATGGTTCCTGCTGGTCCGGTGTCTTTTAAGACGAATTTTGGTGTGGGTCCATGAAACAAAAACCATATGAGGTTTCCCTCTTGTCCCGTTCTATGTCTATGAGCTTGACTTTGTGACTGAGTGGGAACTCTCTCCTCAGTCTCTGCCACACGGAGGGCGTGTTTCGTTGGGAACTCGTCAGGAAAAGGAACTCTCGTTCTGGAAAGACCGGGAGTTCGAGACACATAAGATTCTAAGCAGCACCCTGTGTGTACTGAATGTGCCAAGCTCTGAGGTGTGAGTCTTTTTGTCATTGTCTATTCTAACGTAGATCTATTTCTGAGAGTGAAGTTTGGAAATCATGGGAACTGTCTCCTCTAAGCCCTCTCCAGGAACACCTCTAGCTTATATGGTAAAAACTTACTCTAAACCTGGGGTGCGCCTGTGGCTCAAGGAGTAGGGCGCCAGCCCCATATACTGGAGGTGGCCAGTTCATAACCTGGCCCCCAGCCCAAAACTGCAATAAATAAATAAATAAATAAATAAATGAAAAACTTACTCTAAACCTGGAAGACTACCACCAGGGCTATTCTATAAACAGGCTTATTAGACTGAGTCTCTTTTGGAATTAATATACCATAGAAATTTCTAATTATAAGTGGCCAGAAGATGGATCATTTGAACTAGATAAACTGCTTAATTTAAAGAAAATTCTAGAGAGTTCTCATCCTAAGCAATTGCCTTATTTATATTTATGGGAAGATCAAAAGAAAAACAGACATCAGTGTTGTGGCTAGCCTTACAAACTCCCTTAAAAACCAAACCAAAACAAAACAAACAAACAAAACAAAACAAAAAAAAAACGAAGAGCAGAAATCTGAATTAGAACAAAAGTTAAAATCTGTCTCCACCTTAAACCCCCCTTGGACTTGTACTCCTCTCTGTCCTTAATTACTTGTTCCTGATCCCCCAGAAGATCTTTTGGATCACTGGGTTCCTGATCAAAATCAACCTCAAAATCCAACCCAAATTCCTCAACAATCGTCCTTAGGAGATATTAAAACTATTTCAACCCCAAACTTTTCAGGAAACTGTGTTGAAAACCAGTTGCCTAACTTAATCTCTGTATCTCTCCAAAATTTACAGATAGCCCTCAGGCCTGATTTACAATCCAAGAACATACAGGTTGATTGCATAAAAGCTGATAAGCAAGAAGTAGGCCTGGTACAGAGACAAAGTAAAGCTCGGTATTCTATGCCATATAATGCCTCTTATTTCCCAGGGCTGTGTAATCTAACTCCATCAGCCCTGGACCTCCCTGTGGAGTGTCCTTTAAGAACGTATCCAGGCCCTCCCCCACAGAGCATTCATGTCCCCTGGACTGCAGCAGATCTTCTGAATTACAAAACCCTTTTGCCTGCACTTTCAGAAGAGCCCACCAAATTTAGAAATGAATTAGAGAGGCTGATAACCATTTATAATCCCACTCGCAGAGATCATGACTGGATGCTAAGAGGTGTTCTCCCCACACGCAATTATACTGCAGTCATTAGATAAGCCAGAAGGCCCCTTGAAGAAGAACCTTCTCCACAGAGGGAACAGGTGGCCAGATCCTCTTCCAGGACCTCCTATGAATAACCAAGAAATTGCTCAGCTAAATGCTGACATTCAGGGTCTATTAGGGGCAATGAAAGAAGCTTTCCCACCTAACGTAAATTGGTCTAAATTTGAATTATGTACTCTGAAGGAGGGAGAGCATCCTAAAGCCTTTATTGAAAGACTCATCCAGGGCGGCACCTGTGACACAGTGGGTAGGACGCCGGCCCCATATACCGAGAGTGACAGGTTCACACCGGGCCCCGGCCAGCTAAAACAGTAGTGGCAACTGCAACAAAAATAGCCGGGTGTTGTGGCGAGCACCTGTAGTCCCAACAACTCCGGAGGCTGATGCAAGAGAATCGCCCTAGCCCAAGAGCTGGAGGTTGCTGTGAGCTGTGATGCCACAGCACTCTACCAGGGGCCACAAAGTGAGACTCTGTCTGAAAAAAAAAAAAAACAAAAAAAAAACAGAAAAAAAGAAAGATTCGTCCAAGTTTTCTGAAGACAGACATTATTAGATCCTGGAGCATTGGAGCATAGAAATCTTTTAATTTCTGCCATAGTAGGGTGGCGCCTGTGGCCCAGTGGGTAGGGCGCCGGCCCCATATACCAGGATTGGCAGGTTCAAACACAGCCCTGGCCAAAAAGTGCAAAAAAAAAAAAAAAAAAAAAAAAAAAAAACCTAAAAGAAGTTAATGTATTTCTCCATTGAACATTACAGCCTGGAAAATAAGCCATTTTATTATTAGCC
>CAUYRH010039789.1:0-14891 GCA_963574655.1 Perodicticus potto | reverse complement strand
CTGAGGTCTAGCCGAGGTCGGCTTCTGAAAGGGAGTAGGCAGCTCTATCCTGCTCCCTTTACTGAGGTCTAGTCGAGGTCGGCTTTCCGCTTCGTAGCTGTTCCCTCTTCAAAGTCCTGCTGAAAATCTCTCCCTTGAGCGCTCTGCTCTGTTGGTTTATATGGGATTTTTTGGGGGGTGGGTCTTCATTAGTTATCCAATGAAGACCCGGGCCCTGGAGACTGACAGGTTATTGACTAGTCAGATGTGCACGAGGAGCAGACAGCAAGGCGCCAGTGTTTTCGGCACAGGTGGTTGGTTCTTTTTCAAGCCGGTTTCTTCATCCGTCACAGTATCAGCACCGCCAGGGCCAAGGCAGCAGTTGTAGAGCTGTCCTGTCCTGCATCACTGTGACGCCATGACACTCTTCCAAGGGTGACAAAATGAGACTCTGTCTCTAAAAAAAAATTAAAAAAAAAAAGTCTCCAACTATAATTGTTGATTTGTTTACTTTTCCTTTAACTTCTCTCAGTTTTTTTTTAAATCTTAATCTCATGACAAATTATATCAGCTTTTGCTTTACATATTTTGCAGCTCTTTGCTTTGGGGCTTTTTTTTTTTGAGACAGAGCCTCAAGCTGTCACCCTGGATAGAGAGCTGTGGCATCACAGCTCACAGCAACCTCCAATTCCTGGGCTTAAGCGAGTCTCTTGCCTCCGCCTCCCAAGTAGCTAGGACTACAGGCACTCGCCACAACACCCGGCCATTTTTTGGTTGCAGCTGTCGTTGTTGCTTGGCGGGCCCGGGCTGGATTCGACCCCGCCAGCTCAGGTGTACGTGGCTGGCGCCTTCGCCCGTTGAGCCACAGGCGCTGAGCCTGGGGCTTACTTGTTTAGGATTTCTATATCTTCTAGGGATTTTTTTTTTTTTTTTTATATCATGTACCTCTTTGTCTCTGGTAATTTTGTTTTGAAATCTACTTTATCTGATATTAAGGTGACCATCTTGATTATTGGTTATGATACATAACATATTTTTTCTATTCTTTTGCTTTCAACTCGCCTATTTCACTCATTATACCAGGGCAAGTTTCTTGTAATTATCAGATAGTTGTTTTCTTTTTCTTTTTTTTTTGTAGAGACAGAGTCTCACTTTATCGCCCTTGGTAGAGTGCCATGGCGTCACACAGCTCACAGCAACCTCCAGCTCCTGGGCTTAGGTGATTCTCTTGCCTCAGCCTCCCAAGTAGCTGGGACTACAGGCGCCCGCCACAAGGCCCAGCTATTTTTCTGTTTTGCAGTTCGGCCGAGGCTGGGTTTGAACCCTCCACCTTCAGTATATGGGGCCTGCTCCCTACTTGATGAGCCACAGGCGCCGCCCCAGATAGTTGTTTTCTAATCTGCTCTGCCAATCTCTATGTTTACTGCATCAAATGATAACATTAGGTTAGGTGTCGATGTTTTACCAGTTTAAGTAAATTACAGCATCTCCACCTCCTTCAAGTCTCTTTATCCTTCTGCATTTATAATGTAATTGTCTTATGTATTTTCTCTTTGCATGCAGCACCACATCAATGCTTCTTCAACCATCAGACATAATTTAGAGAATTCGTGAGGAGAGTCTATTGAATTGATTTATATTTTAGCTTTCCATATTTTTTCCTCCTTCCTGATATTTCAAGTTTGTCTCCTTATTGTTTACTTTCTGTTTAGAGAATTGCCCTTAGCTATTTGTTTACGGTAAGTCTGCTGATGATAAATTCTCATAATTTTCCTTCTATCTGAAAATATTTCTATTTCTCTTTCATTCTTAAAAAATTTTGAGTTGATAGTTCTCTTCTTTCAGCACTTGAGAAATACTGTGCCACTTCCTTTTGTCTTGCATGGTTTCTGACAAGAAATGCATTGTCATTCAATTGTTTTCCCATAAGTGGTACCATAAGGTATCACTTCTCTCACAGTGCTTTTGAAATGTTTTCTGTGTCTGTAGTTTTCACAAGTTTGACTGTTCCATGGTTTGCTGTGAATTTTGGAGGAGGGAGTTATCCTATTATATCTGAGGTTCACTCTGATTGTTGAATCTGTAAGTTTATGTCTTTTGCCAGATTTGGGAAGTTTTCAGGCTTTCTTTAAGTATTCTTTCAGCCTTGCTTCTTTCTCCTATCCTTATAGGAATGAAATGATAGGAATTTTACATCTTTAGTAATTGTCCCACAGGCCCTAGAGACTGTTCATTTTTTTTTTCAGTCTATTATCTCATTTTTGTTTAGATTGAATAATTTTCCATTGTTCTATTTTCTAGGACACTGATTGCCCCCTTTCATTCTACTGTTGAGCCCATCTCGAGGGATTTTTTTGTTTGTTTCTTTTGTTTTTGTTTTTTTGAGATACAATCTTACTATGTTGCCCAGGCTGGACTTGGCACTCCTGGGCTTAAGCAATCCTGTCTCTCAAGTAGCTAGGACAGTTGTGCACACTGTGACTGGCTTCCACTGAGTTTTTTATTTTGGTTATTGTATTTTTCCACTCTCAAATTTCCTTTTGTTTCTTTTTTACACTTCTGTGTTTTTACGAGACTTTTGTATTTCTTTGCTGAATCTTTCCATTTGTTTATGTTTCGAGCATGTTTTTAATTTTTTTTTTGAGACAGAGTCTCACTGTGTCACCCTAGGTAGAGTGCCATGGTGTCATCATAGCTCATCATAGCTCATAGCAACCTCAAACTCTTGGGCTCAAGTGATCCTTTTGCCTCAGCCTCCCAACTAGCTGGGACAATAGGCGCCTGCGACAACACCCATAATTTTTCTATTTTTTAGTAGAGACAAGATCTTGCTCTTGCTCAGGCTGGTCTTGAACTCCTGAGCTCAAGTAATTCACCTGCCTCATTTAGAGTGTTAGGATTAGAGATGAGCCACTGTACCGGGCCCACTGAAGTATTTTTTGATTGCTTCTTTAATAGCTTTTTCAGATAAATTCTCTGTCATTTTGATGTTGACATTTCATTAGTTTGAGATCAAATTTTCTTTTTTTATTGAAATCTAGACATTATGGTTATTAGAAGCCTCTGGATCTTATTTAAATCTTGTGTACCTGGTTTCCTCTGAACCGTTCTGTCTAGGGAAGAGGGTGTGCTGTCTTATTACTGCCTGGTGAGGGTATAATGCTAGATTCCCCACTCAACCTTCACTGACATCTGAGTGTGTACATGTGTGGGGGCTTCTTATCACTGCTGGTCAGAGGTCCGGTTCCCTGAAAGGCCTCCAGTGATCCCTTCCTTGCTGGGAGGGTAGGAGTGCCTCATTTCTATGCTGGTTGTTTCCACCGCCTCTGCTGACACCAGGGGAGGCAGAAGGATGGACTTGCTGGTTGGCAGTGAAAGCCCTGATTCTCTGTGGCCCCAGTGGGGAGGAGGAGGAGGCTTCATTCATGCTGAGTGGGAGTGGAACCCTGGGCTCCTCACATGAGAGGTTTACCAACACCAGCCCATGGGGATGCAAGTCTCAGCTCTTACTCCCTCCGGCCCTCTCTGATACCACCCTGGTAGGACAGTTGTGACACTTCTTTACAGCCTGGTGAGGTTTAAACCTAAAGTTTAGGTTTCCTCCTTGAATTTGCCAGGTGTGCATGGGGATGGGGCCATGGTGTTTTCTGGATTGCTTGCCTGGAGGAGAATAGTTTATTATTTAAAAGTGTTCTGTCTGGCTAGGCTGCCTCTTTCCTGGTGCTTTGACAGGAGAAGGTAGGCTTTTTGTGGGGGTGGAGTGTCTTTCCCTGTTTCCAGGTTGGTAACTTGTTTAGCTCCAAGTTTGGGACATATGGGGCCAAAAAGGAAACTTTCCCCCTTTGTTCTTGGGTCCTGAGGTCTCTAGTCAGTCTGTCTGCCTCTCTCCACCTTTCCGAGTTTTTTTTTCTTTTTAATTATGATAAAATACACATAAGATTTACCATCTTAACCATTTTTAAGTGTACAGTTCAATGGAATTAAATACATTCATAATGTGCACCCATCACATTATGAATGTATTTAATTTTCTCCATCTTCATCTTGTAAAACTGAAACTCTGAACCCATTGAACACTTACTTCCCATTTACCCTGCCCCAGCCCCTGGCACCCACCATTTACTTTCTGGTCTCTCTGATTTTGACTGCTCTAAGGCTTTCAGAGTTATATAAATGTTTGTTTTATATTTAATTTCCCAGTGTTTTTAGATATACTTAGTGGGTAGATATACTTGGTGGGAAGAATAATACACAATAAACCTACCCTGTGTTTGGAGGGAATTCTTTGTTCTCTGTCACTTATGGAAAACATTTTTTTTCCCCCTTAGGGAGAACTTTAAGAGAACTTTTTTTTTTCCCTTAGGGAGAACCCTTGGGCTCAAGTGATCCTTTTACGTCAGCCTCCCAAGTAGCTGGGATTACAGCTGAGATTAACAAACTGTTCTTTCTAAAAGGTTTGGTCTTCCAGAGATAATCACATTTGAAAAGAAAATAAATTTTTCCTTCAAAGAATGGCTTTTTAGTAATAGGCATTCAGGTGGTGGTGGCTGGAACACATGTTTTGAGGCTGGCATGATGGAGAAGTTAAACTCTGGGACTGACAGTCTCTCTTGGGTCTTGTGAAAGCCACAGCTGGGCCTCAAGGAGAACCAGCCCAGACCCCTCCAGAGGGGAAGGCTGCTTCGGGGCCCTGGCTGGAAAGTGTTGCTTCAGAGTCTTTCTGTGACCCTTGGCCTGCTGCCAAAGGGGAAAGGGGAGGAAAACCCTTGGTTAAGTAAACATCATTGTGTTCATATTTCACTGCAAGGGTTGAATGTCTGAGTCAGCATAATCAGTTCCATATGTCTGGCATTGATAGTCTAGGCATTACTAGTTGAACCTTTGAAACAAAACAGTTCATTTGTTGCATGTTATAAACTAGTAACTGCTAATTATTGTGTGTGTGTGCATGCCAGGCACTGTGCAGTGTTTTTTGTGCAATATTCCACTCTTATCTCTAAGAGAAGGAGGGGTTACCTGTCTCATTTTACAGATGAGACTGAACCTTTTTTTTTTTTTTGAGACACTCAGAGTCTCACTCTGTCACCTTGGGTAGTGTGCTGTGGCATCGTCATAGTTCACAGCACTCTTAATCTCTTGGGTTTAGGCAATCCTCTTACCTCAGCCTCCCCAGTAGCTGGGACTACAGGTGCCTGCCATGACCTCCAGCTAGTTTTTCTAGTTTTAGTGGAGGCAGGGTCTCACTCTTGGCTGGTCTCAAAGTCTTGAGCTCAAGTGATCCACTTGCCTCAGCCTCCCCAAGTGCTAGGATTACAGATGTGAGCCACTGAGCCCTGGCCTAGAAGACTGAATCTTGAATGGACAGCTGAGTCAAATGAGGTCTTCTGGTGTCTGAGTGGCTGAGCTGAGCTAAACCTTGCCCCACTAACTCTAGAGCTCTTGTTCTCACTGTACTCCCCGGCCCGGCTTCTCTTGTGGCTTCCCCATCTCCTAAGGCGCTTATGGTCCAACTTTTGCCTTCTGCATGGGGATTCTTGAACTCCAGCCAGCATGCTCAGGACCCCCAACCCTCACCACCTCAGGGTAATTCATGCCCTGGGTCCATTCCCTAGAGCAGAGCACCTGCCCCTGGCTGCACATGAGAGCCACTAGAGAAGTTTTTCTTTTTTTGTTTTTTGTTTGCTTTTATTTTATTTTATTTGAGACAGTTTCACTTTGTCACCCTTGGTAGAATTAGAAGAGGATGATGAAGAGTCACAGTCAAATTCTGAAATGCTCTTAGCTGGTTGGACTGGTGCTGCCCTACAGAAGCGACATGGGGTTGCAGTCTACTTGGGAAGCTTATTTTGTAAAGAGCACTTCTGCCAAGGAAAAGGCAAATGCCCATATCAAAAAGTGGGGGCCAGGGTGAGCCCTTTGGGACCTTGGAGTTTCTCCTGTTGGAGGGTGTGTTCAAGGCCGAAGGGAGTGGCATTTCTACTTTTTTTGAGCCAAGAGGAGTGTATAGGGACCAGAGGCAGTAAGGAAGTCACCCTGATAAGCTCTTTATTGTGTTTTTCCTCAGAGGTCCCAGCCCTTCACACCCACCAAACCAGGGCTCAGAGAGGTTGGATGACTTGCCTGTGGGCTGGGTTTGCCGTTTGCCCCTGTAGACCCATTCTCCATCCTGGTCTAAGTGACAGAGGCGGCCAGTAGGAAGGGCAACAATGAACTCCTTGGTTTGGACTAAATGATACTAAGTTGTATTTATTTATTTTTTATTTTTTATTTTTTTTAAGAGACAGAGTCTCACTTTGTCGCCCTCAGTAGAGTGCCATGGCATCACACAGCTCACAGCAACCTCCAACTCCTGGGCTTAGGCGATTCTCTTGCCTCAGCCTCCCGAGTAGCTGGGACTACAGGCGTCCGCCACAACACCTGGCTACTAAGTTGTATTTATTTGACTAAGTATATCCTGCATATTTGTCGCTTATCTGAAAAAAAAATTTTGTTTTTTGAGGCAGAGTCTCACTTTGTCACCCTTGGTAGAGTGTCGTGGGGGTCATAGCTCACAGCAGCCTCAAACTCTTGGGCTTAAGCAATCCTCTTGCCTCAGCCTCCCAAGTAGCTGGGACTACAGGCGCCTGCCACAACATCCGTTTGTTTTTTTTTGAGACGGGGGTCTCACTCTTGCTCAGGTTGGTCTTGAACTCATGAGCTCAGGGAAATCCACCTTTCTCGGCCTCCTAGAGTGCTGGGAGGGATTAAAAATGGGATTCCCATTTTTGTCCTAGCAGAGGAGTTCCACTGTACGGATAAATTGCTGTGACCAAACTAATAAGTCCACTTCCTTTCTCTCTGATTCCCACCTCTGCCCCGGCAATGCTGGCCACCCTCCTCATTCCTCCTAAGATCTATGCCTTTACTCACTCATTCAACAAACCTATTTTGAGCACCTCCTACACACTGGCTATAGTTAGGTGGTGGGTCACATGGGGCAAAGAACTGGATGAGTAATCACAAGTAGTATTACAAAAGGAAAGGGTCCCAGGACCTAACCTGGGGGTGCTCATAACTATGGGGGGAGGGCCAAGGAAGCCCCCCCAACTCTGTGAGACAGACACCCTTCTGACCCCTAGTTAGATGTCCTGTCTCCCATTTAATTCCTGAGACCTTTTATGGCTCTGCTCCTAAAACAAGTCTCTCTCTTTTTTTTTTTTTGGAGACTGAGTCTCAAACTGTCACCCTAAGTGAGTGCCGTGGCATCACAACTCACAGAACCTCAAACTCTCTTGGACTTAAGCGATTCTCCTGCCTCAGCCTCCCAAGTAGCTGGGCCTACTGGCGCCTGCCACAATGCTCGGCTATTTTTTTTGTTGCAGTTGTCATTGTTGTTTTAGCTGGCCCGAGCTGGGTTTGAACCAACCAACATTGGTGTATGTGGCTGCTACCCTACCCACTGAGCTACAGGTGCTGCCACAAATCTCTTTCTTTATCCCATTAGACGATTGTAGCAAATCTTGAACCAGGAGATGCTATACAAATACTTGTTGGCAATCAAATCATTATGTCAACTTCTGGCACATCAAATTATGGAGATTAGTATCTTTTTTTTTCTTGTTTTTGAGATGGAATTGCTCTCTGTCTCCCTGGGTAGAGTCCTGTGGTGTCACAGCTCACAGCAACCTCAAACTCTTCGGCTCAAGTTATTCTCTTGCCTCAGCCTCCTTAGTAGTTGGGACTATAGGTGCCTGCAACACCTTCCTGCCTTCCTGCCTACCTGCCTTCCTTTCTTCTTTCCATTTTTTGAGACAGTCTCACTTTTTTGCCCTAAGTAATGTGCCTTGGTGTCACAGCTCTTAGCAACCTAAACTCTTAGGCTTAAGCAATTCTCTTGCCTCAGCCTCCCAAGTAGCTGGGACTACAGGCGCCCGCCATGATGCCCAATTATTTTTTGGTTGTAGTTTTCATTGTTGTTTGGCGGGCCCGGGCTGGATTCAAACCCACTAGCTCCTGTGTATGTGGCTGGTGCCCTCGCCGCTTGAGCTATAGGCACCAAGCCTATAATTAAAATTTTTAAATGTTCTTGAGGAAATTAAGCAAACCAAGAAAGCATTATTTGCATCTTCCACTTGCACTTTTTGCCTTCTATGAAAGGGACCTATATTTAAAAAAAGAGTTATTTAGAGAAAACCTCTGAATCCTCAGTCCTGTGGAAGTCAATGAATAGGAGGAACTCCAGGTGAATTTGCCCATCCAAGTGGCAGAGGTAAATTGTAAAGGCTTCAAAGCCACATAAATTAGTAGCGCAGCCTTGAGGGGGCTCTGCAGGCATGAGAGAAACTCAGAACATTCATAATAGCAGAAGCGTCCCCACATGCAAGGAAGACTGGGAGATGGACGGGACTCAGAGACTGAAACTCTCCCCTACAGAGAGCTCAGGCCCACCCCTGTGAAGAAGGTTTGCCTGGCGTGCTGGCTGTGGGTAACATGAGAGGCAAGGGCCCTTGTCTTACCCACCCTGAGCTCCCCACTCCCTGGAATGAATGAACCCTTCCGCTGCAGTACACTCATCTGTCTGGACCACTGGGCTCAGGCCAGCCCACAGCTGATCCACACAGCCCTCCTCCAACACTCTGGGCTCCGCACACCCCACCCACCTGGACCTCAGGCTAAGAAAAAGCAGTGAGCCTTTCCTGGATCCTTATAGTGAAACCTCATCCTTCCTGGACATTCATCCGACACCCTAAAAAGTCAGTTCCCTGGGGCACTGAGAGGGGACAGTTCCTAGAATGAAACAGCCAAACGGAGGGGCTCCCAGGCAGGAGCTGTGGGCTCCAGCTGAGGCATGTGTGCTGTCCAGAGTAGAAGCTAGAGGAAAATCCTAGAAGCCTTCACTTCTGCCGTCAGCTATCCCACTTATATCCTCTGCTAATCAGTCTTTAGCTGCTTATTTATACTAAAAGTAATTTGTTATCAGAAATGTCAGTTTAACTGGGCATCCTGTGTTATTTGCTAAATCTTGCAGAACCAGAAGCAGAGCTCGCCCAATTCCCTGCACATTCACACCCAGGAGCCCAGGCGGGGGTGACGTCCAGAGCATGGCAGGAGGCAGGCCTTGGGCAGCCCTTGAGTCTCTGGTGTGTTCCCCCATCACTAACCCACAAGTCTTTCTTGTCTGCCTGCCTCCCCTTCTCACTGCTAACACACTTTAATAAATAACAACCAGTGTAGAATGTATGGTCCAAAAATGTCATGAAAAAAGCTAAAAGTAGAACTACTGTGAGCCTGTATTTTTAGAAATACTTGTGTGGGCTAAATGAATGAGAAATATTTCCAGGTTCATTCCAGTAGGTAGGCATTTTGCTAGAAGTTCCAAGTCAATCTTTCTTTTTTTTTTTTTTTTAGACAGCGTCTCACTATGTTGCCCTCGGTAGAGTGCTGGGGCATCACAGCTCACAGCAACCTCAAAGTCCTGGGCTTAAGCGATTCTCTTGCCTCAGCCTCCCAAGTAGCTGGAACTACAGGCGTCCTCCACAATGCCCAGCTATTTTTTTTTGTTGCAGTTGTCATTGTTTAGCTGGCCCTGGCCAGGTTCAAACCCACCAGACGTTGTGCATGTGGCCAGTGCCATAACCACAGTGCTACAGGCGCCAAGCCAAGTTCCAAGTCATTCTATAGCTGGCAACATAAGCACACTTTTTTGTTGTTGCTGAGGCACAGAAATTGTAAACTCATCTCTTTGGCAACCATTAGCAGCCTTTTAAAAACCATTGGCCAAATTCGTGGCATAGTCTGCACCTTCGTAAACAGTAAGAAAAGTGATCTTGAGCCCTCCTGTGTCATCACCTTCCTGCTTTGTTGTTGAATTGGGTCAGAAGGACTTAGAGTGAGTCAACATTAAAAATTTTTCATTTTTGTTTGGGGGGAGTTGTATTTCTTAACCACTCTTTCTGAAGCAAGCGAACCAAATGAATGAACCAGATGAATGAACCAGTGAATATATGTCCGGTGTGTTAAGTGTGTTCTGCTCATCTTTTCTGCAGGAACTGAGGATTCCCCACTTCTCTCTCATTGTGGCCTACAAGTGGAAAACCCCCCTTCTTTATTATTTCAAAGGCTAAAAATCGGATGTTCTGTTTTACAGCGCTCACCTATGTGAGGGAAGGAGCCAAGCCCTACCTGGCGTTCCCACGACCTTTGCCCAGGAGCCTGGAAGCTGAGCACGCACCGCTTTCCTCTCCTCAGACCAGCAGGTACCAGCCTGCCCTGATGTCTTCCCCAGCTCGTCCTGGAGGACCACACGCTGAAAACACAGTTGTCCCTCAGCTGACCCCTGCTGGGTTGAAGCGCCTACCACCTCTTGCATTTAATCACACAGTTGGACACATAATACTTTCTGAACACAAGGATGTCAAATTTAATTGCTCAATCAATGTGCCTAATATATACCAGGACACCACAATTTCTTGGTGGAAAGATGGGAAGGAATTGCTTGGGGCACATCATGCAGTTACCCAGTTTTATCCGGATGATGAAGTTACGGCGATCATCGCTTCCTTCAGGTGCGTGCTCCTTCTTCCTTTCCTGTCCTTATGCTAGTGCTGCCTCGCAAGCAAAAGCAGACGTTGGTTTTCTCTTAAGAAAGCCCTGGTCCCTTCAGAGCAGTGGTTCTCCAACTTCTTAATGCCACGGCCTTTTAATACAGTTCCTGTGGGTCGCGACCCACAGGTTGAGAACCACTAGGTGAATCCTGACGGTCTGTGTTGTGGACCTCTTAACCTGAGCTTGGCCCCGTTGGAACACTTGGTTAACAGATACTCTGTTAACAGCTACTTCCCGCCTACCTACAAGTCACATCAAGTACAGCAAGAACCAAGAGCTCTTGCTGTGGGAACGGTGTTTCTCACAGCATATGAGAAGACATCGGAATCACCCAGGGGGTGTGGGGCTTTTTAATTCTGGGCAGCCTCCCTCCCTTCATTCTCCCTATGGCCCAGCCTTCCACCTGTTCCCCATCCTTCTGCTGCTGAGAATCATGGTACCGACATAGCCCTCGTGTGTCCCGGAGCAGGGTAAGGTGCAGGGTCTACAGTCTCAGGAAGGGAGTCAGCCCTCAGCCTCGTATTCTACTTTGTTTTGCAAAAGCAAACTGTATGGGGGTGGGGGAGTGTGACGGGGCTAAGCCAAGCCAGGACATGTATCTGGAATACTCTGTTCTCCCAGAGAGGCAGCCATCAGACTTAGCATGCTGGAGACCGGAGAGAGACCGGAGAGAGCTGCTTTTCTTCTCGCCACTCCTTTTGTATTCTCCACTCTTTCCTTTTAGCCAGGAGGGGTTTTTTTTTTCCTTTCTGTTTTTGTTTTTTGCATCAGGACTTGTTTACGTGTACAGTTTTAGAATTGGGTCAGCCTGTGATTGTTAAAAGCCCAAAATGAGGTCAGAGCCACACAGAGTGGAGTAAGAACCTTTTCTCTTTGCTCTGGAGTGGAGCCCTGTGTGCTGTTAGGTTTTTACTTTCTCTGACATGGTATTTGGGGCAGTCCCGTACTGTGTTATGCCTTTTAGTGAATCATTTTAAGTTTTCTTGGCAGAAAACCTCCTTGCAGTTACCCTTGGCCTGAGGACACCAGTGAGAGTTTAATGTGTCATCATTCCCACAAGATGGGCCTTTATTTTTGCATCCCCCCCTTCAGATTTATAGACATAGTCAGGATAACTATGTGGATAACCCTTCAGCCTCAAGGCAAAGAATCCACCCTCCATGGTTTCCCTTTTGATTTAAGCTCTGGCTGGGTCTCCAGGGCTATCATTCTCAGCCAGTGACTAACAGTACTCAGGAGATTTGAATATTTTTTTTTCTACATTGACTACAAAAAGCACATGTCTTACCATTATGTAGACATAGCTTCTGATGACAGAAGTAAATTCATCATTTAATAACAAGTGAATGAGGAATAGTTTTTTTTTTGAGACAGAGCCTCAAGCTGTCACCCTGGATAGAGCGCCGTGGCATCACAGCTCACAGCAACCTCCAATTCCTGGGCTCAAGCGAGTCTCCTGCCTCTGCCTCCCAAGTAGTTGGGACTACAGGCGCCCGTCACAACGCCTGGCCATTTTTTGGTTGCAGCTGTCATTGCTGTTTGGCGGGCCCGGGCTAGATTCGAACCCACCAGCTCAGGTGTACGTGGCTGGTGCCCCAGCCCGTTGAGCCACAGGTGCCGAGCCATGAAGAATAGTTTAAAGGCTTAAAGGACAGAAAGCTGACACCAGGGTCTTTTTTTTTGAGACAGAGCCTCAAGCTGTCACCCTGGATAGAGTGCCGTGGCATCACAGCTCACAGCAACCTTCAATTCCTGGGCTCAAGAGAGTCTCTTGCCTCCGCCTCCCAAGTAGCTGGGACTACAGGCGCCTGCCACAACACCGGGCCATTTTTTGGTTGCAGCCGTCATTGTTGTTTAGCGGGCCCAGGCTGGATTCGAACCCACCAGCTCAGGTGTACATGGCTGGCGCCTTAGCCTGTTGAGCCACCGGCGCCGATCCGATGCCAGGATCTTATTGGGTGTCACTTAGGAGGGGAGCACAGCCCTGCCCTGCTGTCTCTCTGGGCTTGGCTGGTGTGTAACCTTGGGGGAGCTGGGCATCTTTCCTCCTTTCCAAAAAAGAGGTAGGGATTGCCAGCTCCAGTTCTGCTTGAAGGTGCCAGGAGATGTTCAGGGGACTTAAATTGGAGAGCTTTTAAGCTTAATCAGTGTCTTTTTTCAAACTTAGAGTGGTCAGCGTCTTATTTTGGACTTGTGCCTTTGGAGTTCAGACGATGACCTGGGTGATGGCTTGAGACCATTAGAGTAGAATTTATTCTTTTCCGTGTATTGAGCTTATTATACATAAACTCATTCTAAAGGAGAAGAATCTTACTTGACCTACAAACTATGCCTTAAAGCAAAGTTAGTGATCAACGTATTTGTAAATGATGAACTGTCAGCTGAACTAAATAGCATATAGGATCTGTCTTTATGCTGTTCTTCACCTTTACTGAGGTGATGTTCAGGTATCACAGTAGCTGTAGTGATTCAGTGATAGGAACTTAACCAAGATTATAAGTATTATGTAATTTCTTGTCAAAAGAGAAGGATGCTGGAGGCTGACTCTCACATCTCCCAGGCCCTAAGGAAATCCTTTCTTGTTCCTAGGAACAGTGAAGGACTAAAAAATCATTTAGGCTGTCAATGTATGTAAATTTGTTAGGAATTGATCAGCCTCAAATTTTGTCAAAGTTGCCTTAAACAAAATCTATATGGATCATGTTTATTCAAGGGAATGTGCTAATAAAATCATGTTAGGGGACAGGAATACAAAACATGGATGTCTGTATATTGTCAAGGGTCAGAGGAACTCTAGAGAAAAACACAGGGTACTTTAAATTAGGTCATGAGACCATTTTTCTATAAGGTGTTATTATCACATACAGAAATTCTTGTGGGAATGGGCAGAATTTACATGAGTTTTAAAAATGATGAGGTCTCTAGATTGAGGACCCCACAGTTGCACCTTCACTCATCCTTTTTTACTTATTTAGAAACAGGGTCTTACAGGGTCTTTTTACTTATTTAGAAACTCTGTCACGTGGGCTAAGTGCAGTAGTGTCATCATAGCCCACTTGCAACCTTAAACTCCTGGGCTCAAGCGATCCTGCTGCCTCAGCCTCCGGAGTAGGTGGGACTACAGGTGTGCACCACCACACTTGGCTAATTTTTTTATATTTTGTAGAGACTGGGTCTTGCTATGTTGCTCGGACTGGTTTTGAACTCCTGACCTCAAGTGATTCTCCTGCCTTTCCCTCCCAAAGTGCTAGGATTGATCACAGGTGTGAGCCACCATGTCCAGCTTCACTAATCCTTTAATGCTGTGGAATTGTAAGTTGCTAAAGACTTACAGGATTGTGAACATTATATTTAACTTTCTCAGCCTGATGTTAATTCCACATTTTCTCTTCTGTGTCATGCAAACCCTTACCTCCTGTCCACCCCACACTTAAACCCAACTCCTTGTTCTAACGACAAAGGTTGGTCAAACATCTTAACCAGATGGTACTAAATAGCACCTATCTTAGTTGAAGGGGTAGTTTAGAAGGTGCATATAATTAATGTGCCCGAGCTTTCGTTTCTGTTACTCCCAACTCTTTCTGACTCCTTCCTTCCATTGCTCCAACGCTCTTTCCCACACTGGCCCCCTGCTGTCTCCCTTCCAAAGGAAGAAATGAATATGATAGTCATTTACACTAGGAAAGCTTTAACATTCACTGGAGATGTCATTTTAGACATCAAGAAGTAGAGATATTTTCTTTTCTTTTTTTTTCTTTTTAAGACAGAGTCTTACTCTGTCGTCCTGGGTAAAGTGCCATGGCATCACAGCTCACAGCAACCTCAGACTCTTGGGTCCAAGCGGTCCTCTTGCCTCAGCCTCCTGAGTAGCTGAGACTACAGGGACCCATCACAATGCCTGGCTATTTTTTTAGAAATGGGGTCTCACTTTTGCTCAGGCTTGTGTGGAATTCCTGAGCTCAAGGGATCCACCCACCTCAGCTTCCCAGAGTGCTAGGATTACAGGGGTGAGCCTCCATGTCTGGTGAGTTATTTTCTAAATCACAACATATAGGCAACTACACATTAGTTATTAAAAAAGGCCAGCTTTGGTTCGGCGCCTGTGGCTCAACGGGCTAAGGCACCAGCCACGTACACCTGAGCTGGTGGGTTCAAATCCAGCCCGGGTCTGCCAAACAACAATGACGGCTGCAACCAAAAAATGGCCGGGCGTTGTGGCAGGTGCCTGTAGTCCCAGCTACTTGGGAGGCGGAGGCAAGAGACTCGCTTGAGCCCAGGAATTGGAGATTGCTATGAGCTGTGATGCCACGGCACTCTATCCAGGGTGA
>CAUYRH010039788.1:0-35327 GCA_963574655.1 Perodicticus potto | reverse complement strand
CACCCTGGATAGAATGCTGTGACATCACAGCTCACAGCAACCTCCAATTCCTGGGCTCAAGCGAGTCTCCTGCCTCTGCCTCCCAAGTAGCTGGGACTACAGGCACCTGCCACAACGCCCGGCCATTTTTTGGTTGCAGCCGTCATTGTTGTTTGGCCGGCCCGGGCTGGATTCAAACCCGCCAGCTCAGGTGTACGTGGCTGGTGCCTTAGCCTGTTGAGCCACAGGCGCCGAGCCTAGGTTAAGGAGTATTTTCACAAACATTAGTGAATAGCAGACACTGAATAAGTATTTTATGAATGGCTCAATGTACCAATTCTGTGCTTTTCCTTATAATGGTCTTGAGCTGGTCTTATCTCCTTTCTAGGAGGCAGGATTGTGCAGTGGCACAGACTTTTATTTTGTAGATAGAGGCCTGAATTTGAAGCCTTGTTCTACCTTTTAATAGGTGGGTGATCTTGGGCATATGCTTTAACATAAACTATAATTTTTTTCTATAAAGTGGAAAAAACAGTATTTTCTTTTTAGGGTGGCAATAGTTAATTGCAATTACTTGTGAAAACATCTGGTATATAGCAGATAATTTAAAAATACTCTTTAAATGGAATTCTTCCCTTCCCCCAACGCTTCACCTCCATTAGAATGTCCCTTAAGGACAAACACTGGCTTTTCTAATTTTTTCTCTCCAGATTTTTATGCTGTGTCTTGGTGCACTGCATACAAAGATGTGCAGAATGCATTTTGTGTACTCTTAAAAATAGACAATGTCATAAGGTGAAACATGTGTGGAAAACATTCAAACTGAAATGAACAGACTGTATTTGTCAGGATTCTTTGTTGTAAGGTTCATACACCCAATTCAAACAAGCTTAAGGGAAAAAAAGAAGTTATTGACTTTTATAATTGGGAAGTTCTACAGTAGATCTGGCTTTCAGCACAGCAATATCCAGGGGTTAAAACACTGACAGCAGGATACTGTCTCTTAGTCTCCAGCTCTGGGTAGTCCCTGCCTCTGTAGCTTCATTCTAAGCCAGGATCTCTCTAGCTAATGGGAAGGACGGCTACTGGCTTGTGAGCCAAAAGGGAGAGGCCCTTTCTCTCTTTATGTCCATGTGCAAATCTCATGGAAGAATTCTCACTGACCCTGCTTGGGTTCCCTGCTCACTTCTCTATTAGACGTGAGTATAACGGAGACAGTACAATGGCTGGCTCAGCCTGAGTCACATGCTCACTCCTGTGGCCGGTGAGGAAGTAGGCAGTGATTGACAGATCCAAACCACAAGGAATGAGGGAGAAGTAGTTCCTCCAAAAGAAGGGGCACCAGCAGGCAAAACCAACTTGTTCAGTACACAAGCAGAATGTAACACACTATTTCCTATAAGATGCCCGGTGATTAAAACTACCTACTTTCAACCTGATAACTAAGCTGCTCTTTGGGAAGAACCAAATGATTCCAGGGTACAATGCTTTCTTCCAAAGAAGCATTGTGGCAGGGAAAAGAAACCACTGACACACTGTGCCTGCATGCCACCTCTCCACTCACAGAAAGCCCTCCTTCCTGTCCCCTAGACTCTACCGACTAAAGAGACTCAAGGTAGAGGAGCCCAGACTCTGGCATTTCCATATTAAGTCCTAAAATGCAGCCTGGGGTACAGTGCTGCCTTAGAAAGACACAAAACATTTGGCATTTTTTTTTCAGTGTGCTAAAAATTGTTTTGTTTTGAATAAAGGAAAAAGATATATAAGGTTAAAAATCCCAAGTCACCACAGCCAGAAAGCAGATGTAGGAGGTACCTCATAGTTGCCATGCCCCTAGCACATGTCGTCTGCTCTCAAGGGCACAGCGCTGCAGGCTTACCCAGACAGCAGGAGAGAGCAAGTGGTCTGCAAACTCAGAAGCGGTTCTTTGCATTTTAAGTTTTAAGACAGCCATAAGCATGGCTACCCTCACCCACAACAGGGTCAGAGGTAGGTAGGGAGGAGGGAACTGACAACACCGGCACCCGGTACACCCCACTTCTGGGCCTGAGCGTGCAGATGGTGCAAGGGCTGAGGAGCTGCACACGGCGCGCATTGAGCAACACTCCTCTCTGGCCTCCTGTCCACTTCAAGGGTTGCAGGAGAACTTGTGAGAAACAACGCGGAGGGCCTTTCTCGTCTGTTCTGGGGACTGAATCGGGATATGGGGCTGGGCTATCAGAACTGCTGATCTGCTGCCAAACCAGTAGCAGAGCTGAGGTCAGCTTAGGCAGTTGCTCAGTACAAATACAGACTTTGTCTCCTGCAAGAAGAGACAGATGTTCCATAATTTCCAGGTATACTCTAGACCATTCCAAGTGTCCCAGCCTCCTCATGTGATTAATTACCCAGCGGAGTGGAGAAGTCTAGGATGGACTCCGTAAGAAGGGGAGGTTGTTCATTTGTTTGTGTTTTTGCTGGATCCTGAACTGGTCTAGACCTCCTTCCTACTTTCACTGGACGTGGCTTTCCTTTTGCTTTGAAGGCTTCGGATTTAAAGCATTAAGCAACCATTGCCTTCTGCAGGGTCTAGTTTTCCCCAGGGAAGGGCAGCAAGGAACACATGCCAGAAACCTGTCCTTGGTATTGTGACCATTGTAGGTTTTAGCAAAAGAGGGGAAAAATTTTTTCTCTACAATGACATTTTACTTATCTCTTACCCTTTCTCAGTTTTTCCCTGCCTTTTACTAAGAAAGAATCGAAAGAAACAATTCTTTTTAAAAGTCCTCCTTATTCAATATTCTGAAATTCTTGGCCTGGGTGGGGCTAGAGAAAACTTGATGCTTTCTCCAGAATGAAGAGTCCCAATTTGTGTATCAGTGTTAAGAAGAAAACAAAACAAACACTTAGATGAGATTTTCATGGACTATTTTAAAAACGTGTCATTAATATAAAAAAATTTATATTAGCAGTATTTAATCATTCTTACATGTAAAGAATAAGAAAAACAGAAGGTAAATATTCTTACAGAGAATAGCAGAACTTTAAGATTTATTTTCATTCATTTTAAGTCCATTTTGTTTTGCCAATGTATTAATGTTTAGAGGTCTGTTATACTAATGTTATTTATTAATTTTTTTTCATTTCCATACACAGTTAACTAAAGAGCTTTTTCAAGCACCCATGTCTGTAAAAAATATTTTTAAATAAAGTTTCTTTTGTTGTAAAAAAACAACATCGGGATACGGGGCGGGGCAATCAGAACTGCTGATCTACTTTGTGATATTAAAGGGCCCAGCTTTATTTACGTATTAATTTATTCGCTCACTATCCCTGGAAAAATAAAGCCATTATGAGTGTCTCCCAAGTCCCAGACCCAGTGCCAAGGGTTGGGGTAAAGCTGTGACAAAGTCAAACATGGGTTTCCTCTCATGGACTTCGCAGTCCTAGGAGGGTTCAGAAATCTCTCACTGCATGGACTGGCCACCGTTTCTAAAGTTCCTTCCACTAACTATGATTTTTGGCTTCCAGGAATGATTTCCAGAAGATTCCAGTTGTAATGTATGAACTGGGAGGAACGTCACTTTATTCCATCATCGCCTGTTTAGCGTGACTGTTGTTGTCTGGACCGGCAGCTCCTGGCAGAGGTCAGAGAATCAGACTCTCGGCTGGAAGGGCTGGTAAAGCCAACTCCCGTCAGGAGCTTATGCACAGTGCTAGAGAATGGCACAAAGGCAAAACTCAGGCCATTTTATTGTTGTTTGCTTGTTTTTGTATTTGCAGTTTTAGAAGTTTTTTCTTTAATTATGGAAAATACAACTTACCATTTTAACCATTTTATTTTATTTTATTTTGAGACAGAGTTTCACTTATTAACCCTCGGTAGAATGCCGTGACATCACAGCTCACAGCAATCTCTAACTCCTTGGGGCTTAGGTGATTCTCTTGCCTCAGCCCCCCGAGTAGCTGGGACTACAGGTGCCCGCCGCAACGCCCGGCCACTTTTTTTTTGTTGCAGTTTGGCCGGGGCTGGGTTCAAACCCACCACACTCGGTATATGGGGCCAGTGCTCCACCCACTGAGCCACAGGTGCCGCCCCATTTTAACCATTTTAAACATACAGTTCAATAGTGTGAAGTGTATTTGTATTGCTGTGCAACAGATCTTCAGGACGTTTTGCATCTTGCAAAACTGAAACTGTGCCCATTAAACAATTCTCTATTCTTCCCTCTCCCAGGCCTTGGCAGCCACCATTCTAATTTCTATCTCTATAAATCTGGTTACTCTTGGTACTTCATATAAACAGAATTGTACAGCGTTTGTCCTTTTGTGATTGGCTGATTTCATTTAGCACAATGTCCTCAAAGTTCATCCGTGTTGTAGCATATGTCAGAATTTCCTTCCTTTTTAAGGCTGGAAAACATTCCATTGTCCATGTACACCATGTTTTATTTTCCATTCCTCTGTTGGATCTTGCGGTTGCTTCCACCTTTTGGCTATTGTGAATAATGCTGCTGTAGGCACGTGGGGAAGGTCAGTTTTGATGCCAGAGCTGGTGTGTCTGGACCTCTGCTAAATTCAGATGAGCTAGGGCCCCAGCAGAACCCCTATAGATAAGTCCTGAGTGCCAAGGCCCAGCATAAGGGCTCAGGGCTCCCTCTACTGGGATAGGCTGCAGATGGAGGAAGGGGCCGTTTGCTGAAGAAGTCAGTATCCTTGTATGAGGGAGAGAAATGCCAAACTTTATCTATCTTACCATTTGTCCAGCACTGGCCCTGATTTCACACTTTGTTGACCAATCTTAGGAACTTGTCAGGTCGTTAGAGGTGACTTCCAAACTATAACATTGTACTCACTACTTCAGAAGAGGTCTTTACTCATTCAAGACACTCTCCCTCAGCTTAGCCTCCCACCCAGGCACTCTAGGCAGCTCCCCAGCCCCATCCCACCGCCTGCAGAGTTGGCCTCCTCCTCTACCATCTCCCAGCCTCGATTTCATTTCACTTTTCTTTGCCGGCGTTGCCTATATTGGACTTGCTAATTTATCTGTGTATCTGTTGTCCACACCAGACTGAGGTGAGGAGCCAGCCTTATCTGAGTGCCCAGCTCTGAAGAGATTGTTGTCCAATGCAGCTTTGTCTGAAGGCAGGGAATAATGGGGACACAGTAAACTGGGGGCTGCTCGAGGGTACCCAGCACAAGAAGCCTTATAGCCTGAGACTGAGCCAAATAGAGGCAGAGTGTCTGGGGAACTTTGAAATGGCTGCTGAAGACAAGGGAATTGCTTGTTGGAACTAGGCGACCCAGGAGCAGGTTTCATGGTGCAGTAGATCAATACTGTTCCTTCTAAGGAAACAAACGGAATCAATGCTGGCTGTCCCAGGTTTCTGAGCAGATCTGAAAGTCACAGGGCCCATGGATGGAGGAGAATATGATGATGTATACCTGTTTGGGAGACTGGGAGACACTTTATTGAATTTTATGCCAACAATTGTACCTGGGCCAGCAGAGGCCCAGTATTCAAGCATATAGCAACAGACGGGCATGCAACTGAAGGTGTGAAAGAGTTCTCAGGTAGCGGGAATGGCATTCTTGCTGCCTTTCCCTACTCCTCTATCTGCAGCAGGCACAGCTTATTGATATCCACTCGCTTGCTGAGCGCAGACGCACCCTCAAAATGTTCCCACTGCTGTTTCAGGCAGTCGCTACCAAACAATCATGGTCAGTACTCAGTGTGAAGGCTTTTGGTTTTCCTGATCTAATTCAATCTAACACCATTCCAGTAAGACTCCCTTCTCTGGCTTTCTGGAGAGCTGATCCAGAGGCTTTGTGAGCCTTTTTTGCTGTTGAATAGCTCAAATTGTTATACCTGCAATTCTATTAAAATGCAGTGTGTTCTCACCATAGGAAAGCCCCGGGGCTAAGTGTTGAGAAGATATTTCCTTAGGTGGGACAGAAATCTTTCTTCTTGTCACTTCTTCCCATCAGTCCTATACCTGCCTTCTAGAGAGCATATAAGGTTCTCTCTATGCCATATGACAATCTTCCAATAGTTAAAGATGGAGTTGTGCCTTCCAGCACTCACACCCTCACTGAACTTTTATTTTTTCTAGAAGAAATCTTCTAAGTGCCTCCAGCTGTTTCTCCCCGTATTGAGTTTTCCTATCCTCACTTTCTGGTTAGCCTCCCTTGATCATCATGCTCCAATGTGTCTACATTTCTCTTAAATTGTGGTGCCCAGAATGTACCCAGTACTTCGTCTGTGATCTTACTAATTCAGGATCTAGGCTAGAGATGTCTAGGCACATCTTGACAGGTGAAACAGACTTTACCAAGTTGACGAGGTGTATCAAGGCATTTCTGGTCAGGGAGAAGTCTGAAAGAACGACTATGACTGGTTTGGGGTGGATGATGCAAATTCTTGTATGAACCAAGTCCTATAATTTTTTGACTTACATATTATTCATAGAATTATGAAATCTCAGAGTTATAAGGATCCTTCAAAGATGCAAGTACCTGCCTGATGATTAAATCTCTAGGCCACAACATTCCTTGAAAGAGACAGGAGGTCTTGAGTGTCTTCTGTATCCAAGACCTTTGTTTTGTAGAAGCCAGGCCATTCAGTTATTTTTCTTGTTATTGTTTATTTGTTTGAGACAAGGTCTCTCTCAATTATCCAAGCTAAAGTGCAGTGGCATCATTGCTCGCTGTAACCTCAAACTCCTGAGCTCAAGTGATCCTCCATTCTTAGCTTCCAGAGTAGCTGAGACTATAGGCACATGTTACCATGCCTGGCTGTTTTTCTTTTCTTTTTTTTAGTAGAGACAGAGTCTGGCTTTTGCTCAGACCAGTTTCCAACTCCTGTCCTCAAGCTATCCTCCTGTCTTGGTCTCCCAAAACTCTAGGATTACAGCACAAGCTGCCATGTCTAGCCCCATTCAGATTTTTTATTCCTCCACTCAAAAGTTCCCCCCTTTCAGTTAAAACTTGCCTCATAGAAATTTTAGTTATTTTCCAGTATTATTGAGCAATTCCCTTGCTCAGTGCTATTCTAGGCGTGTGTGGGTAGACATGAGTAGTCCTGGGGGGAGGGGCAGTAATCAAGACAGGGAAGCAGGACAAACAAACTCAGACTTTGTCTCCAAGGAGCTTACACTACCGGGGGGTGGGGGACCCAAAAAGAGAAAACGTACTGTGGGCATGGTGTCTCATGCCTGTAATCCTAGCATTCTGGGAGGCCAAAGCAGCAGGATTGCTTGAGCTCAGGAGTTGGAGACCAGCCTGAGCAAGAGAAAAACTCAGTCTCAAAAAAAAAAAGGAAAAGAAAGGAAGAAAAAAAAGAAAATATGACTACAAAGAAACAGAAGAGTTAGACAAGATGGCAAAACAAATACTCCATGTAATCAAGATATGGCACAGAGGAAGAGGTAGTTACTTCCATTGAAGGGAGCAGAGATGGCCTGTTCTCATGTCTACGTAGCAGCCAGAGTTAGCTCTTTAAAAGCCAAATCAGATCACCTACTTCCTCTTTAAAACCCTTTGAGGCTTCCTGTCACACTTAGAAATGAACCTAAGATCCTTTCAGTGACCTGTAGGACCCTGTACTATGTACTAACTACTTGGCATTTGGCCACCTCTCCTTGCCCACATGAGCTTTCAAACTTTTCCACTCTTATTATATGTACCTTCTTGCTGTCTCTCGAACCTGCCAGGTTCATATCTTAGGGCTTCTAGACTGGTTGTCGCCCCTTGGGAACCCCCCTCCCTTGGGCTTCCTACAACTTGCTCTCTTACATCACTTAGCTGTCCAGAGAGAACTACTGTCCTCTCCCCATGGACTTGTCACTTGTTATCCCTTTACCCTGGCTTACTTAACAGCATTTATTATTCCTTAATTTATCTGTTTGCTTCTTAATTGTCAGCTTCCTAGTAGAATGTGAGCTCTATGAAAGCAGGATTTTGTCTGCTTTGTTTACTGCTATATCCCCAGTGCTGAGAGCACAGCTTGGCACAGAGTAAGTACCAAATAAATATTTGTGGAGTGAAAAAATGTTCATCTTCTGGATAAGCTATTCTAGCTCAGTGGTTAGAGTGCTGGCCTGCACGTCAGGGATGGTGGGTTCAAACCTCACCTGGGCCTGATTAAGAAAAAAGAAAAAAAAGAAAGAAAGAAAGATAAGCTATTCTAAAAGCCTAGCAGGAGGTGATATTAATATCCAGTTGCTTGTCTGTAGTTTCTAGAAACCGCACTGGTCCACTCTTTTTGAAAATGAGCCGAAATAGTTTCTCATTTGAAATCCTATGGTATTTCCTCCTCTTCATACTTTCTCAGAGATATTGACTGTGGCTCTAAGATCTGCGGGTTCTTTTGGCTATCCGGGAGATTTTCCATCTGAGCCCAGGAAGCTAGACAAATTACATGCAAAGGATTCTCTTCTAACATGAGGTTACATTCTCAAGTCATAGGAAAGTAAAATTGACATATCACTGGAATTTTCCTTGAACATCCCTAACATCACAAAGGATTACCAATTCTGTAGTTGGGTACCTGAGGAATTGGTTTACATTAGCATTTCTCTGGTATGAAAAATGTGGCTCTATGAACGCCTGAATTACTATTATCCTGGTTAGGTGCTTTTCCTATAGGAGGTGTTTGAGAACTGAGGCTGACTGAGAGAACAGCAATTTTATGTGCCCCAGGATAGCCAAGTGGTTTTGAGCATGGGTGTCAGAGCCAGACTGTCTCATTTTGAATCCTGGCTCTAATGCTTACTTACTTGCCACATAACTACAGACAAGTTAATTAACCTCTCTGTGCACCGGTTTCCTCATCTGTAAAATGGGATAATTACAGTACATGCCTCATACTGAAGACAGAATTCATTAACGTATATGAGGTCCTTAGAATAGCACCTAGCACATAGTATTTTAATCACTATTAGCAATCATTCTGTCCTCTCCTATCTCATGCTCATACTCGGGTATGCATTCAGTGGGTGGAAAGGCAGGTGAATGTACTAGACTGTTCAAATTATAGTTGCTCAAGTTCTCTCTTATTCTCCTTGTCTCTATTTCTCTCTTTCCCCAAATGTTGGTAGTAGAATTTGTATGATATGTCCTTACTATGAATTGCTTAGGTGCTTTTCCTCTGCTGGAATTCTATGACCTCTTATATTGATTACCATACAATTTTTAATTTGAATACCTTTATAAGGACAAAGGAAGGTGGACAAAACCCAGACCTGGGGTAGCTTGACCTCTTCATCAGTCACACACACATTCTACCTTTCCACAAACAGAAGAACAGTGGGTTTAGCCTTTTCTTGATATGCTCCTCCAAACACAGTGATTGAGTCTCTTTGGCTGCTTTTAGCTTTTCCTCGCTCACAGGCTCATCCTCAGCTGCAGCTTTGTGGGCACTTTTCTTATAGATTGGCCTTTCTTTGAACACTGAGAAAGTAAAAAGTGAGAAGGAAAGGGAGCAATGCAGAAAATGCATGAAAAATAGCCAGCCAGGTTTTTTTTTTTTTTTTTTTTTTTTAAATGTGAAGAACAGAAAAGAGAGAAGCCTGAGGAGTTGGCAGGAAGAGAAAAGAGCATTTACTGCTATATAGGGCAGAAATTACTGTCCTACCTGAGGTGATGAATTTCCCCAGGCCAAAGCTGCAGGAGACACACAGGGCTCTTTTGGGAGCAGCCAGCTGGGATGCAGGCTAACTGCTGGGGTGTGCAAGCAAGTTTCCACGTCTGGAAAGTTTGGTTATTATAGGCTTTTGTTTCCCTTTTAAGCCCTGGGACAGAATTCTTTGTTCCTATGCTTATATTGAGAATTTAAGAGCTCAGTAAGCACTAGATAATATTAAACTATCCTTTGACCCTCATCCTGACTCATTCATTCAATAAATATTCACTGAGCACTTATATTCTAGGCAAGATGCACAACACTGAGAATGAAAAGATGAAGCAGACACAGTCTCCTCCCACAAGCAGCGTAAGTCTAGGGAGGCAGAGAGGCACGCAGATGGCTTTCACACTACAGCTGAAGTCCGGTCTTAGGTCAGGTGCCCCAGAAGCGGTCCCGAGCAGGGACGCTGGGAGGTACCAGTGATGGAGTCAGAAGGTGAGACAGAGAGGGAAAGGAAAGCAATAGAGGGTGTGTTAATGAGCAGGTTACTGCTTTGGGCAACTGGGCCTCAACTCCACTGGGGCATCTTTCCAGGATAATGTAGAAGTTGTCTTAGTGTTGTCCCCTCTGGAGATGAGAAACTAGGGTATTTATCCATTAACTCCCACCTTCTTGACTGCATATGCTTGGCCATGGGTGGTAGAAAGTCATGGGGCAGAGTTCTGGGAGTGTCTATTACACTCACAGTGCCAGCGCAGAACATTACGGATGACCTGAACAGGAGTTCACCTGCTCAAACCAGCTGGGTCAATGAAGTTTTCCTGGAAGAGGTGACAGTTGAATGGTGTCCTAAGGCATGCCTGCTCCATAGCTGTTCAGTGGTGGTGTGAGTAGGAGTCCTTGAGGTCTGGCCACACTAAAGATTTTGGATTGAGAGTGCTGGCTGAGGTTAATAAAATATCTACTTATTATCCTACCCATGGGAGTTGGGAGGTTAAGAACAGGACAAAAACTCAGATGGTTTATAGACCCTCAGAGTGCTTGCTGTTCTCCTCGGAACAGAGGAATCATGAGAGAGAGAGAGAGAGAAGCAATGAGCTTGTGTTTGCTTTTTGTAAGACCCACCCCAGGTTTCTTTCTATTTGTGGATTAGGTGCTTCCTCAGGCATGCTTCCTTCCAGAGCTGCCATCCCACAGCCCTGCCCAGCCCCCAGACGCTGGCCGCTGGCCGCACTCACTCTTCATCAGCACCCACTTCCAATTAGACCAAGGATGTGGCAATCGGGCTGCCCAGAATTGCTCTCCCCACCTTCAGCTTGCCCTGAGCAGAGTTCAGATTGCACATTTCCCGACACTCATAGAGACCCATTAATATTTAGCATGTTACATTTCAAAAGCACTTTGCTAACACGAATTGATCTTTTCAGCACCCCATTGTGAGGCAGCTCGGTGCTGCCAGCCCTACTGGGGACATAAGGCTTTGAGAAGATAAGCTACTTAGGTGAGGGCCATGGTTGGGGAGCGATGGATCCAGATGAGAATCAAAGGTCAATGACACCAGTTGTCTGAGCCTTCAGACAGAACTCCAGAGTGGCCACTACACACCCCCTGCCCAGGATGTCCTGGAACAAATCCATCCCTCTGGAGGTTTAAATAGAATGGGGTTGTCATCTTTTAGACTGGACTGCTACTGTTTATGGAGTGCTTATTATCTGCCAGGAGATGGGCACTTTACATAGATTGTATCATTTAATTCTCACAATCCTTGCCCACCCTCTTGATAATGCTACTATTATTTTATGCATCAGAAAACTGAGGCAAAGAAAGATTAAATAACTTGCTTGAAGTTGCACAGCTAGTAATTGGTAGCTGTGCAACTTTGAACCAGGGCTACTCAGCTTCAGCAATTTTAACTATTGTGAACCCAGCCTTGGGGTGGGTAAAGGGAGCAGGTCAAGGGGATGTGCTCTTTGTGAAGTTCTGCCTACTGTCGGCACATCATATGCTTTGGAAGATCATTTCTGGAGGTAAAGGAATGGGGGAGGAAGGATTTGTCTACAAAAATGTTCTGGAGGAATGTGAGTGTTAACTAAAGTGGTGGGTTACTTGATTCCCTCTGATCTTACCTATGGCTCCCCATTCCCTCCCTTTCCTAAAAGGACACAGAGAGGACTAATTCCTTCAATAAACAAGTGTGGGGTCCCTGTGCCACACATTGTGTTGATGATGATACTCTTGCGGGTGAGGTAGACACAAAGGAATAATTATGATCCGGTGGAGAACACGGTGCCAAGTATTATGATAGCTCGCTGAGGAGGAGGGTGGAGGAAGGAAACAGGAGTGACATTTAAGACCAGGGAAGTTGGGTAAGTTTTATAGAGATGACATGGATTAGATGAAGATGAAGGAAAGAGAGTAAGGATAATATGTGCAAAGGAAGGGACGTGGCAGGTTAATATATATTAAGGAAGGGACATGGCAGGTCCAAGAGTTCCATCCACCTGGAACTGGCTTCTTGCTTTCTTGAAGTGAGTGATTTGGGGCCTCATGGCCCTGAATGTAGGATTGGGCTACAAATTTGAAGGTGTCCCTGAGAATGTAACACTTTGTGATATACATCTAACTAAATTCTTGTCTTGGTGTTCTATTGTCCAATAGAAAGGATAATTGTTTAACAAATATTGAGCAAATTTCTATTTTCTATTTCTATTACATATTTCTCAGTATCTGTGAGGGATTGATCCCAAGACCAATGCAGATACCAAAATCTGTGGCAGCTCAAGTCTCTTATATACAAGGGCACAGTATTTGCATATAATCTACATGCATACTCCCATATACCTTAAATCATCTCTGTTACTTCCTATACCTAAAACAATGTAAATGCTATATAAATAGTTGTTATACTGATTGTTTAGGGAATAATGACAAGAAAAAAAGCCTGCACCTGTTCGGTACAGACACAACCATTTTAGGTCATACTACATCTTCTATCTAAGGTTAGATGAATCTCCGGAAGTGGAACCCATTGGTATAAAAGGCCAACTGCACACGCCAGGCACCAGGTGCTGTTGACTGGGCTCATGCTGTTTTTTAAGTTCTGTGTGGGAAAGGTTCTGGTGTTGAGGAATTATATCCTGGGAAGGAAACTTTGAAGAAGATGCATTCTGGCTCTGCCACTCCCCTAAGTAGAAAAAAGAATTAGCATTGCAACTTAAAAAATCTGTTTGTCCTCTACTCTTATTTGTCCCTTAGGAGCAAAACTTTGTGTGATGTGTATCCTCCCCCTTTTCCTTGTTAGCCCTTATAGTTTACCAAACCATTTCCCACCCGTTATATAACTTAATATTTATGATTATCAGTTGAGGTAGGTGGTCTTTATGGGTCTCCATTTTACAGATAGGGAAGCTGAGTTTTAGTGAATCATCTAAGGTTATATGTTTTATATTAGCAGAAATCTGGGGGGCCTGTCTCAAGTTTGTTCCCTTACACATACCACTTTGCCTTCCAGAGCTCCTGCTAGTTGCCTAGTGCAGCCTGTCTGGCAGCACTCAGGGGTGAGAGCTGTGGCTTGCTGTACATCCTGAGGAAAGTGCTGAAGATGTCAAAATCAGTGTGTAGAAGAGATCATGTTGGAATCCAAAAGTCCTGCTCTACATATCTGACTGGCTTAGTTGGATTTGAGCCTTGAGATTCTAAGTAGAAGAAATCACTGGATTACTTATCAATTACAGCTTTAAGGATCCAAGTTGTTCTCAGATGATACAGTCAGGGTGAATGTGGGCATAATATCACCAAGCCCCTCCCTTCTGGGGGGGCATTGTGGCATTGGGTAATTATAGCCTTGAGCTCAACGGGACAGAACAGCCCAGTCACAGGAAGCTAATTGTGAGGGTGTGTGTTTGTGTAGTGGTGGTAGGAGGCTCGGTACAGCTCATGGTTGGATAACAGCCTCAGCAGCCGTGACATCACCAGATCCAGCCTGAACAGCAGTTGCTGCCATGTCCTTCTTTAGTTGGGTTGAATTAGAGCTGGAGCACATTCTCGGTTCCTAACTGGAGGGGTCTGAAGTCATTGCCACTTGTCGGAGTTCTCTATCCTGCTTGTCCTCAGGAAGTCAGTGGGAGCTACCTGTTGATGCCCTGCCCTCCCATCGTCTTAAAAATTCTTACCTTTCTTTCTTTCCTTGCAATGATAGATTGTAGCACTTTCCAATGCTAGTTGTGAGGGGAGAATCTAGAGCCCAAAAGCCCGGTAAAATTTGGATCTTCTGTGCTACTGAGCGGAAAGTCACAAAAAGAAAGAATCCTCAAGTTATGAAAGACCAATTAGGGTCCCCATTTCCAAGGGGAAGGCTTATTTAGTCCTTCTGTCCTGATAACATTTAGTTCTCCATCTTTCATATCATATGGGTAATTATGGTATTTTATTGGGAGAATATTGCAGAGATTGTGAAATGTCCCCAGGCAGAGTTTGGGCTTTTCTCTTATATATGCCTGTTCAAAATGTCCATTTTGACGGTAGGCTGGAGGTAGCCATGCCCTAATCACTGAGCACACAGTCAGCATTGAATCCCTAAGAGACTGAGAATCAGATAGCCTCTATTATTAATAGTTATCCCAGGACTCCAGAGGGTCTCACTACTAAAACAGAAGACCCAACACCAGGAACATCTGTATTAGAGAAAGTTAAGGTACAGCAGCTGAGTGCTCAGACTCTGGAGCCAGACTATCTTCATTCAAATCTCAGGTTCAAGACACATCTGCTGCATAGCCTTCGGCACATTGTGTAATCTCTCTGTGTCTCAGATTCCTCCCATGTAAAATGATGGCATTTGTAGATCCTACCAGGTAGGGGTGTGTGGGGACTGATTTAGGTGGGGCATGTAAAGGGTTTAGCACCGTCTAGGCACATATTAAGCATTTGTCAATTGTTAAATCCTATTATTTATTAAGAAACGACGCTTTTCCTCCTCAGCGTGTTGGTTTCTCTTCCATAAGTCCTTGAGCCCAGTGCCTTACCCTCTTCCTAGTTTACATTTCTGATGGCAGCTGCTGTAGCTCCAGTTTGTTGGGGATGCAAAGAAAAAAGGGCTTGCACAAGAGCAATTTAAAAAAACTATTGCTTATAGCATCAACTTAAACCGATATACCACAGCTTGTTGTGTCCAAGAGCTAAGGGCCCTTTAAACAAGTCATTTCTTATTTATTCTGTTTAAAAAAAAAAAAAAAACAATGTTCTTTGGTTTCATGTTCCTTTATTGTATTTTGTAAGGCACTGAGCACATATTGGATACTACGTAAATGTGAAACACTCTAACAATAGTAACTGAGACAGATGAGAAACTCAAGGAAGCAAAGTCACCATTTTGAATTTAGCTTTTTATTGATGGGCTGAGTGATTTGGGAGAGACAATGCGGCTCCGAGGCTAAAGAGCCCACAGGGATTCCCAGGGCAGAGGTCTGAATCTCAGTCATAGCAGCAGCTCTGAGCAGCTCTGGTGACCCCAGACAAGCAGCTTCCTTCCTGTGGACCTCAAATTTGCCCCCTGAATACTGGGCTTAATGCCACAAAACCATCTCCTAGGGATAAGCTAAGTCAGTGCTGCTGTATGCGGTTGTGCAGACCATGTGCTGCACAAGGGACCAGCTGAAGCAGGTTAAGCAGGAGTTGCTATCTAGGCCATACTCTACTCATAAATCCGCATCCTAGTGGTGAGCCATCTCCATCCAGAGGAAGGGGATCCTTTTTTCTAATTTGATCAAAAGTACTATATGGGCTAGTAGAGGCCCTGTATTAATGTGACAGTGATTTGGACACAGAGTTTAGTATACATAACGGATAAATTCATTCAGTACAACTACGGAATACCTACTATGTGCCAGGCCCAATTTTAGGGGCTGAAGATACGGAGATGGATATAATCAATTACTGACCTTGTGTCTTCTCTTTCTGTCACCAGCACATCCTCCCCTCTATTCAATCCATCAGCAAGTCCTGCTGATTCAATGTGTCAAATCCACCTACTTCTCTCCATCCCTCTGCTAGCACTTTGTTGCATTATTTCTCACCAAGACTACTCTAACAGATGGGCTCCCACTTCTATTCCAGTCCTCCAAACAAAAGCAAGAGTGATTGTATTAAAATGTGAATTAGAAAACATCATCCCTTTGTTTAAACCCTTTGCTGGCTATAATTTAATCTAGGGTCTTCCTATGGACCCAAGGCTGCGCGGAACTGACCCTAATTACCTCATCATATGATCTAGACCACTCAACCCATATTTTCTCCACTGCAGCAAAACTGACCATTCTGTCCTTTAAACAACCTGGCTCTTTCTTTGTGTAGTCTGATCTCTTTGGCTGGAACATTCTTACCCTGGTTTTTCATTCACCATCTCCTTTTCATCTTTCCGTGTTCAGTGGAAAGATCACCTCCTGAGAAAGGCCTTTTTGGTCCACCTTGTTATGGTGTAGTATTGTTATGTCCCCCATTAATCACTGCCAGGATGTTCTTTTGTCCCCTGGTTAGAGTGCAGTGGCATCATCATAACTTACTGCAACCTCAAGCTTCTTGGGCTCAAGGAGTCCTCTTGCCTCAGTTTCCCGAGTAGCTGGGACTATAAGTAAACCACCATGCCTACCTAATATTTCTATTTTTTATAAATATAGAAAACAATTTTCTATCTTTTGCTCTTTATCAGGCTTTATTGTTTTTATTATCTATTAGATTGCAAGCTCCATGACAGTAGGGACCATGTCTGGTTTTTGTCTACTGTATGCACCTTGCTATGCCTCTAGTATACAGTAATAAATATCAATAAATACTTGCTAAGTGAAGTTAATATAAGGAATTCATCTAATATGGAAGTAGGCATAAATACAAAGTAGATGAGTGGTATGACAAAGACAGTGATGTGCTGGTAAAATGGTTCTCAAGAAAAAAAAGCCCTGGTTTTTTATTTGCTGATTTCCATGGTGTAAATACTCACATCATAGCTGATTTGAAGCTACCAATGGTTTAAAAAATTGACTTACAAAATTTCCAAACGTCTACCAGTTGCATCTTCAAAGCTAGTATGAGCTGGCTCTAAGACATCACTGGAGAAGATGTTAACGCATCGGTACAAAGAGTGCTCAAGAAAGAGGCACTGGTTTATCACAGAGGGAGAATAAGCTTCCTGGGGGAAGTGAACTTGACCTGTGTTTTGAAGGATGTGGTATGTTGGCTCAGGGCCAATACCTCTATACTGTCTAACATAGCCTTACTCTGGATAGCTCACTTTCAACTATTGCTGGCTTTCCTACTCAGTCCATGGTTGCTTGCCCAAACCTCAGAAAATCCTTCCCTGTGATTGATGTTCTATGGATTTGCTGTGAATCCAACAGAGGAGAATGAGAGTATTAGTGAAGGAAGAAAGGGGAGAGTTTTCCAAATCGGGACAATTTATATAAAGGTGAGAGAGAAAGTGCAATACAACAGTTTGATAAATCTGGGTGCATTAGATTAGCTCTTGAAAGGCTTTCTTTGATAGGTTGAGGTACAGAAACTGATCCCCACTCCTGGCTGGGGCAAGTGGCAAAAAGAAAAGGAAAGGGACAGGGACCAAACATTTTCCCTTCATAATTCTTTTTTTTTTTTTGAGACAGAGCCTCAAGCTGTCACTCTGGTTAGAGTGCTGTGGCATCACAGCTCACAGCGACCTCCAATTTCTGGGCTCAAGTGAGTCTCTTGCCTCTGCCTCCCAAGTAGCTGGGACTACAGGCGCCCCGCCACAACGCCTGGCCATTTTTTGGTTACAGCCGTCATTATTGTTTGGCGGGCTGGGCTGGATTCGAACCCGCCAGCTCAGGTGTACATGGCTGGCACCTTAGCCGGTTGAGCCACAGGCGCCGAGCCTCCCTCCATAATTCTTATCATAGCTGGTAACTTGTGGTTTTGTTGTTGGCTTTGCTTTTTGGTAAGAGATCATTTGATTAATATCTGTCTCTTCCATGTGGAGAATGTAAACTCCACAAGGATAGGGACTGTTCTGTTCACTATTATTTGCTCATTGCCCAGCACTGGTACTTAGCAATAAAAACACATAGTGTTGAATGACTGAATCACTTGGGGAGTTTTAAAAAAAAGACCATTTCCACCTACCCTGCAACAAGATTTGATATAAATCTTCCTTCTCTACCACCCAGCCACAACATGGGATGGGAGGGAGAGTAGTGGGGCTGGCATTCATACTTAATAAAAGCTACCCAAGGTATTCTTACGTATTCTTCTAATTCAAGTCACCCTGACCTTTAAAGGATTTTTCCACAATGACATGCTGTTTACAGGCCTGAGTGCACGCAGTAGGGGGGAACTGACAGAGGTAATGACATCAGTAAGGAAGTCCATCCAGTAATCAGCTAAGGAATAATGTGGGCGGGAATTAAATCACTGGCGGGGGTGTGAAGACGGTGCAGATTCAAGAGATACTTCGGAGATAGAATCTACAAGATTTGGTGACCATTTGAACATAGGTAGAAGAGAGGGAGGAATCCAGGTTGAAGGATGGAGTGATTATTAGTAGGGAGGAGGGGTGAGACAAATATTTGAGATGTCTGTGGGGCACGGATGAGAAGTAGGGAATACAATCTTAGAAGAGAAGGGGCTGGAGTCTCCCCTCTTCCATGCCAATAGCAGGAACACCGGAGAACATCAATATTTAAGAAGTGGGTTTGAAAAGGAATTCTCGAAATAAACTAAAATGGGTAGAAAGGAGAAAGTGAACCTGGCGTAAGTGATAATGTTCAAAAGTGTCAAATGACTGTTAAGAATGAGTCCGAAAATACCTCCAATGAGGTTAGCAACAAGGTCACTGAAGGCAACAAGACTTTTTCCGCGGGGGCCAAACTGCAGTTCAGAGTGAAGTGAATACAGGTGAGGAAGAAGAGACATTGAGCAAGAGAAGAAGAGAATCACCGTTGAAGAAGAGATCACCATTTTCGAGAACTTGGCCCCGTACAGCGCGTAAACACGTTCCCGCCCTTTTCATGTCGCTAACCCTCCCACGTGACGTGTGGACGTGAGGGGCGTGGCCGGCCTCGCGGAGACTACGACTCCCGGAAGGCCACGCGCTCGGGGCGGAGCCGCGGCCTAGTTGGCGCTCCGGCGGCGGGAGCGTAAGAACTCAAGCTTCACGGAGGTGGCGGAAGCGGAGATCGCGGCAGAGGAGATCGCCTGCGCCCGGTAAAGAGCAGCACCCCCTTCCTCTTCCCTTCCTCCGCACCCCAAGCTGGGACGTGCTGTTCTCACTTCTTCCCTCAGCCGGGGGCGAGACTTCCTTTCCTTTCCGTTTGTTACTGGTGATTTTTTTCTCACGTGACGCGCGGGGTCGGCCCCCGCCTGGGGCGGAGGTTACTGGGAAGCTCCGGCTTTTCGACCTCGGGGGGCTGGGGGGTTGAGAGGGATCCTCCAGGGACCCTTTATCCCTCACTGGGCAATGTGTCCGACTTGGTCCCGCTACCCAAATGCCCCTGCGGAGGGGACTTCCTGGATTTCAACAGGTACTGAGGAGGTCTGTGCTGATCTCGGGGCTAAGGGGGCGTTAGCCGAATCCCCTAGACGGCGCGGGGCTGCTGGCGATTTCCGGCCGCGAGCTCGGGGAGTGAGTCCGCGCCGCTGCCCGGGAGCCCCAGGCTATGGCAGTGAGTCGTCTCTAAGGGAGGAGGTACTTCCTGCGTTGCCAAGTCCGATTTTCAAAGTTTCATGATCTGTGCGTCCACTTCTTAGAGTTAAGGGAAGGAATACAGGATTTGGATTCGATGACCTAGAAGGAGCCTTCGTCTTCCAGTTGCTGGACCTGTGATATTTTGTACAGTAGACAGTTTCAGCTTCAGTTTTGTCAGGAAAATAGGAATGATGGTCTCTGCCGTGTCTTCTTTCCGGGGTTGTTGTGGGGTTCAGCAACAGCGATACATGTACGAAAGCTTTGGCCTTTAAATTGTGTTTCAGATATAACCTAACCGTCCTGTTTCCAGTCCAGGTCTTTTGAATTTTAAAACCACATTCATGTCTTTGTGAAAATAAAATGAGTTAATAAATGGGGGAAAGCGTCTTTGGCAACTAATACAAACCATACACAGGACCTTACCACCTGTGGAGTCGATTTTAAACATCTTGAGTTTTAAGGCCCATCAGAGATTGGACTCTTCCTCACAGGACACGCAACTGACTAGCCCTCTTGCTTTGTTATAACCTTCCATCGGCCCCACACAGGTACAAACATCTTAGAAAGCACTAAATGTTTCTCAAATATGGAACTAAAATAATACTTTTCTCTAGCAGGTCTTGTGACTTGTCACAGTTGGAATTCAGAATATAAATAGCTGATATTCTAGTCTTTTCTGAGAAGCTTTGGGACCTTATGGTAAATTGCTTATTGTCTTTTTCCTCCTCCTTGTAGAGGTTGGTAATTTTGCAGATAATTTTTAAAGGGGAATGAGAGTGTGGTAATTAAGTATTTTTAGCCTGTATTTATTCTGAAATCATTGAAAAACACTTGGAAATGGTTCAGAAAACACAAATGGCTGTAAGATGCATTAGCTCGGTGTACAAAAGTTGAACAACTTTGAGTTCAAATCTTGGTGCTGTAACTTAACTACAGGTTGAAATCCTGGTGCTGTGACTTAACTACAGGTTGAGTGTTCCTTATCTGAAGTGTTTGAAGAGTCTGGCAGTACAGTAGTACCTCCATAGTTGACCACATCCTTAAGTTGACCTAATTTTCATAGACAGGATATACACCACATATATTTGTACAGTAGATCTGGTTCCTTATGTTGAACACATCCTTATGTTGACCAGTTTGTTACAGTCCCTTGGATGGTCAATTTTCAGAGGTTCTACTATATTTGAGATTTTTTTTAATTTAAATTTTAATTTTTTTTTTAATTTAGTGATTGCTTTTTAAAAAAAATTTCAGATTAATGTGAGGGTACAAACCACTAGGTTACAATGTTTGCATTTGTTAGGTAAAGTCCCTCTTGTAGTTGTGTCCCAACCCAAGAGGTGTGCCATATACTCTTATGTTGTGTCCATAAAGTGGGAACATACCGATCCCCCTCCCTCCTCTTTCCTCTCCTTTCCCCCTCCTTCCCTCCTCCTTTCTTCCCCGTGCCCCCAATTTGAATTGAATTGAGTTTTTCTCTTATGTGGGCATATATATTTCATGTTTTTTTCATTTTGGAATATCTGTATATACATAATGATATAAGCAGTTCATTTAGGTTTCATATACACTTGTACACATAGCTTGAAGGCAATTTTATGCAATACTTTAAATAATTTTTTGCACGAAACGAAGTTTGGTTTGCTTTTTGAGGAAGACCTGTTACATTAGGTATGGAATTTTCCACTTGTGGTGTCAAAAAAGTTTTTGGAGTATTTCAGATTTTGGACTTTTGGGTTAGAGATACTCAACCGAAAGTGTCGATTTTGGCCAAATCAGTTGACTTCTGTGAGCCTATTTACTAATCTCTAACATGGGGGTAATAGCATTTACTTCATAAAATGTTTTACTGTAAGGATCTAGATGAGTTGTGACCATATTGGGCTTAGTAGTGCCAAGTGTAAGCTGTTTATTTTGTTGATATTAATATTGGTGACTATAACCATAATGATGATAATTTTAGATATTTTTCTGAGATTCCCTGTATTTGTTTATAAAACAAGGATAATTATCTTGAATTTACAAACTTTTGTTTTTTTGAGATGGAGTCTCTCACTCTGTTGTCCCAGGGTAGAGTGCTGAAATGTCATAACTCACAGCAATCTCAGACTCCTGGGATCAAGGGATCAATCCTCTTGCCTCAGCCTCTTGGGTAGCTGGGATTACAGGCATGCACCTGGCTAATTTTTCTAGTTTTAATAGGGATGGGGTCTCGCTCTTGCCCACAGTGGTCTTGAAAGCCTCAGTTCAAGCAGCCTCCCAGAGTGGTATGATTATAGGTGTGAGCCACCACGCCCTGCTGAATTCACTAACTTGAAAAAAAAAATCAACTGTAATTATACATTCTCAGATTACATTTTATATAAAAAAATTATACTAGGCTTTTTTTGACTTTTAGAGGTTCCTAAAATCCTGTTGTGAAAAGTTTCTTGTTGGGCTTTGCTGTGTTTCTGTTTTCCTAGAGATTCCAAATGTTGCTTTACATCTAGTTTGTTGAAACATTTATGACCTCTAGTAAGAGTGCATATCTCTACATAGTATAGCTGTGGCAGAACAATTATCTATTTTTATAACTAAGACATTGACAAGGATAGAGTTTTATACATCAGTTTTTGTCCTGCCTTAAAAAAAAGTCCAGACTATTTGACTTTAAAATTTCAGAGTGGTAGGTAAGAGTCCAGGAGACTTGGTGACCTTCATGTTTTCAAGGAGGAAATTCAGTGACTGGTGCAGATGATGGCACTGATGTGTTCGTGTCTGTAAGGAGTGAGAGTTTAAGAAAATCCAAGGAGGAAAGCCTTATAGAATTTATGGAGAAAAATGATTTGTTGGTCAAGGCAAAGTCTTAGGGTTAAGAATCGAAATACTATGTGTTTTTACTTCCTTCAGATGCTTTGTCAATTACCAGGTGTCTGCAGATTCAGATGTTTAGCACATATTTCCTTTGCTCTCTTTTTGATGTGATATTATCCCCTGGCTATGTTTTGCCAGTTTCATCATTACCTTATGAATCAGCAAATAATTATTTTTTCTTAACAGACTTGTATACAAAGTTGACAATAGTTACTTCCATTAAAATCTACTTAGTGTGCTATGATGTGTTATTTTTTTCATGTTTCAGATACTTTTTGTTTCTTGTTTTTTACATAAGAGGAATTTTTGGAAGGTGTACTCATTCTCAACTATAGTGTCTTAAGTATGCTTAGAGGATACTCAGCTAGTAAGGACTGCTGAATAGTTCTGAATAGGAACATTTTGTTGATTGTCCTATGTCATTGAGGCATATTGTATTTGGAGAGGCCATAGTGGAAATAACTTAATACTTTGGAGTCAGACAGACCAAAGTTTGAATCCAGGCTCTGCTGGATGCAACTTTGGATAATATAATCATTCTGAATTTACCTTCTCATCATTTGTAAAACAGAGATAATAATACCTTTTGCCTTTTCATAATTTCAAGTTCAATTGTATCTGGGATTGAGGCAGAATGTTGCTGTAAATTATGAAATACATATTGTTCTTTTTGATAAAAAAAATACTAACCCTGTGGGGTTGAAAAGATTAGAGATTATTTTAACTGGGCACATACTATCCATCATTAGTGAAAGATAAGGGGTCGTTATTAACATTTTTTATATTTATTATATATTTTTCTGACAGTCATGGATTTGGTGCTATATCTATATTCATTCCCCTAATGCTTGACATGATCAGTGTGTTTTTCAGTCAAGGTTAAGGTTGTTGACTATGACCATGGAACCCAGAAACATAGTAAAGCTAATTGGCCAGCATGGGGTTTAAATCTGTGACCTTGTCCTCATTAGCTCCATGAGCTAGCTTTTCATAAATATCTCCCCAGAATGAATGCAAAGACTAATATTTTTTATTCGGCATTCATGCTACTCTTTAGACATAAGCAAATGAACTAATGCCAGAAGTTAAAGTATATATTTTTAATTATCAATTTCCATAAATATAAGATTAGCCTTCACACTTACGTGTAAAACTGATGACCCATATAATGATCTTTGACAATAACTAACCTAAACTATAATTTAGACATTTCTTTTGTAGCTGTTGAATTACATTTGTTGCAGACCTCCCACCTACAGGGAGTAGTAAGACAGAATGGCTAGGCTATTCATGTCTTGAAAGAGAATCCTGCTGTTACTGTACTACCCCCCCAAACCCCCCACTCTCAAAAATGGGCTCTTAGCTAAAGTAGAAAACATTTAGAAATCTACATTAATGAGCCCCAACAGGATGGATGAAGCTTGGGTTACTCCTAAGAACCTCTTGAATTACAAAGAAATTCCCATGTCAGAGTTTAGATAGAAGAAAAGTTATAGGGTATTGCTCAACAGTAGTAATCCTGCATTTGGAGAGAAATTTCTCCTCCATAAAAGATACCTGTTGCTTCTAGGTTGTGGTGTTCATTTTTCACTGTCTAATGCTAGCCTTCTGTATAGTTTTTCATTATTAAGCTTTACTAATATTTGTTGTTCCTCTTGTATATTTTTTATATCTATCTGGTATTGTGAGGTCCAAATAACACAGATAAACCTGTGAACGTGTTGTTATGGATTCCTGGCATAGGCAAGTGGCTGACCATTCATTAACTTGGTTAGAGTCCAAAATGTAGGCAAAAGGTATGTAGTACTTTTTTTTTGCTGGGTGGCACTTGTGGCTCAGTGGGTAGGGCACTGGCCCCATATACTGAAGGTGGTGGGTTCAAACTTGGCCCCTGCCAAACTGCAACAAAAAAAATAGCCAGGCATTGTGGCGGGTGCCTGTAGTCCCAGCTACTTGGCAGGTTGAGACAAGAGAATCGCCTAAGCCCAGGAGTTGGAGGTTGCTGTGAGCTGTGTGAAGCCATGGCACTCTACTGAGGGTGATAAAGTGAGACTCTGTCTCTACAAAAAAAAAAAAAAAAAGAACAGATTTGCCTCTTCTTTAGGAGAGAATCTGAATGTATATAGTGTTCATGCATATTAGCTTCTAGTAGGGCTGTTTCAGATTCTTCGCCATGGAATGCCAGAAGAATACTAAAAAAGAAGCCCTTAGATTGATAGACTAACCTCTCAGGTTTATACCAGTAGCACTTTTTCTGTTTTCTTACTTGCAAAATAGGGATAATAATAGCAGCCCTATTTGTTTATAAAGATTAAAGGAAAAAGTAAATAGCAGTGATTTATTTTTGAAAATGGGTTGGAGAACTATTGGGGAGAGACAAAGGCAGAGTGTGAGAGGAACACAAAGACATGTTCACAGTTACATAGACACACACAATAGGTAGAAAATGAGGGTCAATCAGAGAGGAGAAGTCAAAAACACAGAGGGGAACAGTCACATAGGCAGAGTTAGAAAGAGCGGTAATCAAAGGTGTAAAGAGAAGGGCAGAGTTATAAGTGAGAGACTGGTAGATACAAGGAGGGAGACAGAATGAAGGAGTAACCAAAATTGCCTGATCAATAGGTGGAGAGCTTGTTGAGGTATTTTTTGTCTGTTATTTGAGGAGAGCTTATAAATATTTACATAGTTAGCTAGGAAAGGGGAGAAACACAGTAACAGTAAATCAAGTTAGGTGTTTATGATATTTTCATTACATTAGCATTTTCTCTTAAGTAGTTTATTTTGCATATTCACCATGCAAATACCAAGCCAACTTATGTATCATAGACTTGTTAACTGCTTACTTAATATCCCTCATTGTAGTTTAAAGTAAAATTTAAAAGATTATTATTTTTTCAAAATTGAATTATCTGATCTATTGTAGAAAACTTGGAAAATACAGAAAATTTAGAAAGACAACAGAAGACACTCATTCTCACAAACTAAACATAGCACATGACAAAACCAACATTTTTATGTTTTTCTTTTTTTTTTCCGTCTTTTTAAATCTTTTTTGTTGTGTCCTTGTCTGGTTTGGGTGTCAGAGTAGTGCTGGCCTTCGAGAATGAGTTTGGAAGTATTCCCTCCTCTTCAGTTTTTGAAAGAGTTTAACTAGAATTGATTATCAGTTCTTTAAATAGTTGGTGGAATTCACCAGGAAAGGCATCAGGTTTTGGGCTTTTCTTTGGTGGGAGACTTTTTATTATGGCTTTGATCTTGATGAAATCGTTCAACTCATTATTAGTTTGTTGAGGTTTTCTGTTTCTATATGGTTCATTCTTGGTAGATTGTATGTGTCCAGGAATTATCTGTTTTCTGTATTTTTCAAGTTGTTGGGATATAGTTGTTTGTAATAATCTCTTATGAGTCTTTTTATTTCTGTGGTCTCAGTTGTTATGTCTTACATAATTTTTCAAAAAACCAACTTTTCATTTTGTTGATCTCTTTTAGTCTCAATTTCATTTATTTCTACTCTGATATTTGTTATTTCTTTCCTTTTACTAATTTGGGGTTTGATTCTTTTCTAATTTCTTGAGGTACATCTTTAGGTTATTTGACATCTTTCTACTTTTTTGTGATATAAGGCATTTGTTGCTATAAAGTTCCCTCTACTTCCCTAGTAGTGCTTTTTCTGTATCCCATAGATTTTGGTACGTTATATTTCCATTTTTATGTATTTAAAGAAATTTTTTAATTTCCTTCATTTCTTCATTTATCTGTTGGTCATTCAGGAGCATGTTTAATTTCCAAATGCTTGTGTATTTTTTGAGGTTCCTCTTGTTAGTGATTTCTAGTTTCATTTCATTGTGATTAGAAAAGATGCTTGGTATGACCCCTTTATCATTATATAATGACTTTTATTTCTTTTTACAGTTCTTGACTTAAAACCGGTTTTATCTGATACAAGTATAGCTACTTCTGCTCTGTTTTGGTTTCTGGTTGCATGCAATATCTTTGTATCCCTTCACTTTCAGTCTACGTGTGTCTTTATAGGTGAAGTAGTTTTCTTGTAGGCAGCAAGTATTTGAGTCTTGTTTTTTTATTCCTTCAATGGAAAATTGAGTCCATTTACATTCAGTGTTATTGATAAGTAAGGACTTTATTACTGTCATTTTGTTGCTTGTTTTCTGTTTTGCAATTTCTTTCTTCCTTTCCACCTGCTTTGCTTTGTGGTTACCTTTCTCTGGTAGTGTTTGAATTCATTGCTTTTTCTTGTTAATGAATCTATTATAGGTATTTGCATTGTGGTTATCATCAGTGTTACAAGAAACATCTCATAACAAGTTACTTCAAAGAGATTGACAACTCATCTTAGAAAACAAATGAGAGATTTAAAAAAAAAAACGTATAAGTCCATCCTCCCCCACATTTTGAGTATAGGTTTTGTCTCAATATATTTTTATATTGCCTATCTCTTAACAGGTTGCTATAGCTATTGTTTTTGATGGATTTGTCATTTGGACTTCATGCTAGAGTTATGAGCAGATCGCATATCACAGTTACATCATTAGGGTATTATGGCTTTATCCATGTACTTTGTTTTACAAAACAGTGGGCTTTACACCTTCAATTTTTTTTTTTTTTGTGCATGTTTTTGTTTTTTCCTTCAAATTTAAGAACTCTTGGTCTGGTGGTGGTGAATTCTCTCATCTTTTGTTTTGGGAAAAACTGTCTTTCCATATTTGAAAGATTTTCTTCATATAGCATTCTTGGATTTTAATTGCTTTTTCTTTCTTAAGTGTCATCCAATTCCTTCCTGGCCTCCTCAATGGTTACTATTGAGAAGTCTGTTGCCAGCCAAATTGGAGCTCCTTTATGTGTTGTTTGCTTTTTTACCCTTGAAGCTTTTAGGATCCTTTCTTTGTCCTTGATCTCTGAGAGTTTATTGTCTACCTTGGGTTAGTCTTATTTGGGTTGAATGTATTTGGTGTTCTCTGATCTTCTTGCATATTTCTTTCTCAAGTTTTGTAAAGTGTTCTGTTATTCCTTCTTTGAATGAACTTTCTGCCCCTTAGTCTTGCTCAACTCCCTCTTGAATTCCCAGTTTGGAAGTTTGCCTTGAGCAAATTTTTAGACTTGATCTTTTGAGGTAATTTTCCATATCTTGTAGTAAGTCTTCATTCCTTTTTATGCTTTTTTCTTTTCTCATAATATTTTCAAATATCCTGTGTATGAGCTTACCAATTCTTTCCTCTGTTTGACCCTTTCTGTTATTGAGAGTCTTTAACAAATTTTTTTCAGTTCAGCAAATGTATTTCTCAGTTCCAAGATTTCTGTTTGATTTTTATTAATCTGATCTCTTTGTTAAATTCTTGCAATAAATTTCTGAATTGCTTTTATATGTTATCTTGGAGATCAATGAGTTTCCTTAGAATGAACGTTTTTAATTCTTCGTTAGAGAGTTTATGTATCTCCATCTTGTTAGCATCACTTGTTTTGTCTATTAAGAGTTCATGGTTCCTTGTTTGTTGTTGTTTCTTATGAATGTACTTCTGTGTCTTTGCATTGAAGGATTAGTTATTTATTCCAGTCTTCTTTGTCTGGCTTGTTTTGGTTTTTGTTGGATGTGTATTGCTTAGAGGTTCTTTGTAATTTACCTGTTGATTTTCTATTTCTTCCCCCCCCTGTTGCTAGATTGCTATCTCCTTTTCAGATGGCACCTTGATCTCAAGTTTGCCTTGGTTTTAGTAAACAATTAGTGTGCCACCTGTCCAGAATGGGGGAGGTTCCAAAGGGGATATCCCAGTAGAGATGGAAAGGCTAAATAGGGGAACTTGTGGAATAACACCCTATAGTGTGGTGGTGCTGAACAGCTACTCTGATTTGGTTTCTCCTTTGGCTAACTTACAGGGTAGAGTTTCCATGCCTGCGGATGGTAATCTTACCTCCCTTCTTTATCTCTGGCTATCCTCAGGGATCTTTCTTCTTTCAGGCATTTCCTGTGGGTTGAGGCAGGGACACATGTGCCAGAGATCCCACGTTGTTGGGGAAGCTGGTCGTCCACCTTGATCTCACTTTTTCCAGTGTTAAAAACCATGAGTCAGGGGGAACTTTTCTGCATATTTGATGCCAAGCAGATTGGTGGGAGGAGGGTCACAGATACGGAAGCTGATACTTCCACCATCTGCTTTGAGTTTTTTCACTTCATGTAGTCCCAGGAACTGTTGCCTCCTCATATATGAGTTCTGGGAAATTGCTGGTGATAATCTTGGCATTGTGTATTAGTTTTTGGTTTTCTGTGGGAGGAGAGTGAAGCTGCCATTTTGGAAGCAGAACAATGTGTGATAGCATCTTTGGAATAGGTGTTAATGTGCACTGGTTAAGAGGGTTAAGAGGGTGAGTTCTGGGAAGCCTAGTTGGAATGATCTCCTTTAGTACAGGAGATGTGTTCCCTGAGCAAGTTATTTTAATTTTTCTGTGTCTCAATTTTCTCATTAGTAAAATGGAGATGGTGACTGTCCTGCCTAATTTGTAGGATTGTTTTGAGGATTAGCTGTTAGAACAATGCCTGGCAAATATTAAGGGCTCAGTAAATATTAACTATTACTAACCACCACCGTCACTTTCTCTGTTTTGTTTTAAAAATCAGTTATGTTCCTGTATAATTATGTATATTATAATTATATTATAATATATAAAAATGATAGGCAGCTGTAGATAAAATTGGAGCTTAAAAATATCAGACATAGAGATGTGGGGTTTTAAAATGTTTGGCCTAGAGCTTAGTGGGACTAGAGCAGAAAAACCGAAGGATGAACTATTAGGACATACTTGTAGAAAACAAAGAGTATATATTAGTATAGGTTACATTAATTAGGGTTAGATTGGTTGTAACCAAATAATAGTCATAAAAATATGGTAGAAGTTTATTTCTCTTGAGTCAGGAATTCCAGAAGTTCCTGTTAAGTGGTTACTCAACTGTGCATGGATTCTGTTCTTTTCCAAAGTTAATTTAGGGTCTAAGATAGCTACTAGAGTTTCAGCTGTTTTATCCAAATTCCATTCCAATCATTGGAAAGGAAAAAGAAAATAACATGTCTGTTTCCCTTTAAGGATACTTCCTGGAAGTTATATATACAGGTTGGGTAGCCCTTATCTGATATGCTTGAGACCAGAAGTGTTTCAGATACAGGTATTGTGTGAAATTTTTGACATTTTCAGTACTGTTGATGTCACAGAGCAGAGAATAAGCAAAAGATGTGGCTCAGAGGAGTAGGGCTCTGGCCCCATGTACTGGATGGAGTGGGTTCAAACCCAGCCCTGGCCAAAAACTGCAAAAAAAAAAAACAAAAAAAAAAAACAAGCAACAACAAAACCCACAGGATGTAGGTCTTGGCCCTACTTGGGGCATTATAGAGAACCTGCCATTGGCATATCTAGCCTGCACATAATGCCATTTTATTACCCTTTGTTAGCATGTTTGTTGGGGGGATCTGGGTGCGCGCAGATATATCATGGCCGAAGAGGACTGGGAGGACCTTTTATCCCTTGGGAACACTGAATAAGCTATGTGTTATATATGCCTGTGTTTTGATTGTGACCTGTCATGTGAAATCAGGTGTTGTATTTTCCACTTGTGGGTGGTACTCAAAAAGTTTTGGACTTTGGAACATTTCAGGTTCTAGATTAGAGGTGCCCAACATTTGCTCATATTCTGTTGATGACAGTCACAAAATCACACCTTGCTGCTGGTTGGGAAATACAGACTATAGAATATTGTAAGCAACAGGAATAGCGGGGGTAATCCAAGTGTAGCTAGATGAAGAATACAAGGTAGGTAACAGTTAATTATCTTTAGGATAGTTTAACTCATCTTTGGCAATCCTTTATAGTTTCTGTAATTATTAATCTTCTCTTGTCAAATTATATCAACAGTACTTGGATTTTAGGATATAATGCCTTCACGAATCTTTGTTAATTAGGATTATCAGTCTCATAAAGAAAATTAAGTATATTATAGGTATACATTTACATGCATATATTCCCCCATTTAATGTTAGTGTTGGCCAAAAGTATTTCATATGACAACAACATGTAGCCACTCTCGAATTTGGTTGTTTTTTTGGCCAGTGTCTCTGTTCTTTTATATTACTACTCTCTCACTGCTGTTAATTGTACTTCCCCCAAATAGATAAAATGAGCAAATTTAATTAAATGTGTTATTTGCACTGTTTCCTGATCATTAATGAATTCATAAGTAAGGTGAGACCTACAATCTTCCTAGTATTACAATTCCTGAATTTTGTCTACTCAATTGGTAATTATTTGCTCTTAAAATTTTATTTTTAAATCTTCCCATATTTTGTGTATTTAGTTCTTTCAGTATTAGAAATATGTAGGTCTTCCCCAAAAGAGCGAACTTTTTCTTTAGCATTTTTTTGTCCTTTTCAATTGAAAATGTTTTTATACATTTTTGAATAAATAGTGTATTTAAGATAAAAAGTTATTTTCTTGCTATTTGGCTTTTGTTTCTTTGAAATGATTTTAAAAAATATTTTAAATATTTTATCAACAGTTTGAAATAGACGTAATTTAAAACATCAACAAAAAGGATTTATAACAAAATATAGTGAATAATTTTGTCCCACTCCTAACTCTCTAGTTCTTTCCTTAAAGATAACCACTTTCAATTCCTTGAGCTGTTTCTTCTTGCATTTATATGTATATATCCATATCTTAAAATATGTATTAGTATAAGACTGTCTTTTGATTCACCAATTTATTCATTACATGTTGAGTTTCTATTATAGTAGAGAAAATTTTACTGTTCTTAAATAACCATCTACACTGCTGCTCTTCCCCTAGCTTCCTAATTTAGTTGTATTATAATATTTGGTTAAATCAAATGGTTAATACTGTGTTTACATTATTATGCCTGAGCAAATTTTATTCACTCTGATAGTGTCTTAAATAGCCTCTTAGGACAGCTTTCTACAAGGTCAATCTCAGTAATCTGTCAGTTCCTCTCTCCTCTTCCCCCCTTCCTCTCCCCTTTTCTCCTCCAACTTCTCCCTTCCCCTTCCCCTCCCTTCTTTTCTGGGTAATTCTTAGAAACTTCTCTTCTAGAGATTTCCAGTGTCTTACTTAAATAGTAAGCCTACTCGCGAGGCCTGCTGTATAGTTCTTTTCTTGGGATGATTTCCCCTTGTTATCTTTAGCCTTTTCTCTCCTGGGTTTAATTTTCATTATTGCTGGAATTCATCTTTTCCTCATTCTTCATTTACCTCTTGCTTAGGTGGAACACACACCAGCTAAGAGTTGTGTCCATTAAAAAGATGATACTGTGACATATAGCATGTGGTAACAGTTTTCAGCTGTTCAACTGCTCTGTCACATACTTCAATCTGGATTGGTTGCCTTCTACTTCTGGTGCAGACTATCCTTGTGGAATGCCATTTACCAGTATTCCTTTATTCTCTCTTATGTGAATAGCCAGTTATCCTGTCTTTTTTCTTTTGGTTGTTAATCAAAAGATGATGACACTGTCACTGTTGGAATATCTGATTGGGCACAATCTTCCTGAACAAAGCAAATTGGTAATTTTATATTGTATTTTAGGGATTGCAGGATTTAGGAATTAGAAGATTTTAGAGGCAGATGTCAGTTAACATCATCTGTAGAACATGGTTACCTGTGTGGGACTGTTGTTGATTGGTTGGCACTCAGGTGTTTTATTGTAGTGAATCTGTCCCTGATTTGCTGATTTTCAGAAGTAAGGCTAACACTGATTGGCTTGTTAAAGAGTGCTGAAGTGAGTTGTTCTCATCAACTGAATGGGTTTAAAAGTGGTTGCTGGAAACTTCTTATGACTATGAACAGTTAGTCTTTTTCTATGTGTTTATGTATGTATTTGTGTATTTATCTTTACATGAGACATACTCTATATATAAAAAATCTTTTTCCTTTCCCCATTTACCATAAGAATATATCTCTTGAGTCAAGAGAATTGTTTTATGCAGAATTCTAGAGATTATATTTTCTTTCTTTCTTTTTTTTTGAGACAGTCTTGCTTTATCATCCTTGCTAGAGTGCAGTGGTGTCATTGTAGCTCACTGCAACCTCAAATTCCTCCCAAGTAGCTGGGACTACAGGTACATGCCATGATGCCTGGCTAATTTTTCTATTTTCTTTAGTAGAGTTGGGGTCTCGCTTTTGTTCAGGCTGGTCTCAAACTTCAGAGCTCAAGCAGTCCTCCTGCTTTGGCCTCTCACAATATTGGGATTACAGCTGTGAGCCATTGTGCCTGGCTAAGACGATATTTTCATTAACATCTAATAGTTGCCATTTATTTGATTGTAGATTATGTGCCATGCACTGTGCTAACATCTTTTTTCCTGTTTAATTTATGTTGATATTTCAAAATATAGAAAAGTTTGACGAATGGTATAAAGAATTCACTCACGTACACTAAATATTAACATTTTGTTATATTCCTTTCTCTCGCTTTCTCTTTTCAGTATATGGGTGCCTGTTTCTTGTGAGAGTAAGATGTAGGCCTTATTCTTCTGTATACATAAATATGTGCACTTTCTCAAAATAAGGATATTCTTTTATATTTCCACAATACTATTGTCAAAATCAGGAAATTAACGTTGACTTAATATTATTATCTAATCTACAGATTTGTTCAGGTTTTAACCATTGTTGCAAAGTACTTTATAACAAGAAAATTCCAGGTTATGGAGTGCATAACTGGAACTCAATGCAGTTGCCCTATCTCTTTAATTTTCTTTTAATCTGGAGTAGTTCCTTAGTCTGTTTTTTTCATGACATTGACATTTTTTTAAATAGTGCAGTCCAGTTATTTAGTAGGATGCCTTTAGTTTAGATTTATTTGATATTTTCTCGTGATTGGTTCAGGTTATCCATTTTTGGCAGGAGTACCACAAGCAGTATTTTACTTCTCAAGTATCATATCTGGAGGCACAAGAGGTTGAAATACCAATAGTGTGATCTTTGATCACTTACGAGTAGTGTTACAGTTTTCCTTTTTGTAATTGTTTTTGTGGTAAAATAAACACACTTTATTTTTAGGTTGTAACATTTTTTAGTTTTTATATTTTTAGATGATTGGGTTGCATTGTTTGCATTGGTTAGGTAGCATGTGAATTGTATTTTTTTTAAAGACACTGAGTCTGTGTCTGTTGCATACATAGTTCATGAATTCCTGGGCTCAAGCATTCCCCTTCTCTGAGTCTCCTAAATAGCTGGGACTACAGGGACATGCCACCATTCCTGGCAAATTTTTTAACTTTTTGTAGAGACAGGGCCTCACTATGTTGCATAGGCTGGTCTCAAAACTCCTGTCCTCAAGTGATCTTACTGCTTCGGCCTCCCAAAGTGCTGAGATGACAGACATGAACCATGTGCTCTGCTGCCACCTTTATCATATACAAAATTTTCATTTGGTTTATTTCTGGACTTTCTATTCCTATACCATTATTACACTGTTTCAGTTAAAAAGGTTTGATAGTATATCAAAGGCTAGCCTTATGTTTTCCCGACTATTCTTACATGTTTATTTTATTTTTGTTATCAGCTTGTTTATCCTCCTAAAAATTTTTGCTGGTATTTTTATTGGAGTTATGTAACTTCTCTATAATGTTGTGTTGCATTTTCTATCTAAGAATATTTGCATACATCTGTTTTTGTGTCTTTAAGGATATGTTTCTAAGTTTTCTTCACATTGGTTTTGTACATTCCTTGTAAATTCTCCAATTTTTTCAACTCATTGTCTTGTAGATCTTTATATCGGTATTTATAGAGATATGTCATTATTTTTAATGTCTGCATAGTTTCTGTAGTATGACGGTATCATAATTTATTTAACCTGGCTTATACAGGTGGACATTCAAATTGTAATTTTTCAGTATTATAAACAGTTTGGGAATAAGTGTCTTTGCAGAAGCCCAGTTCTTTCCTTGTGATAAATTCTTATAAGGAGAATTGCTTTCTCAAAGGCCTCTGATGTATAAAAGTTTCTGAAACATACTGTTAAACTGTTTTCTATATTAATAAAATGAGTATCTCTACCAACAGCATGTTATGAATCGTATTATGTTGACATTCACCAAAATAGAACCTTACTGCTCTTTTTTAATCTTTGCCAGTTTGATAAGTAAAACAGAGTATATTTATTTTGCATTTTTGCTAACTGATGAAGCTTATGTTTTGTCCATCTATCCAGCTGTCCAGACAGCCAGCATATACATATTGAGCATTCACTATGTTCCATAAACTGTCCTATGTGTTAGAACTATTGTAAGCACTACAGTTTGAACATCTTTTTGTGTTTTTGATAATTTATACTATTTTTTCTTGACAATTAGGTTTTACTGTCCCCTTAGGCAAGTCCTCAGAGGGCTGAGAATGATAGAAGATGGCATTTCCTTTTTCTATTTGGTTGATGAGCTTCTAGAAAGTATTTTTGTGTGTTTGTTGTCATTGCAAATCACTGTGTTAAACTCTTAGTATTTATGAAATAAGATAATGAAAGTTAAGTGCCTAGACAGATGCCAAAGAAATAAATACATATTTTTATACAAATAATTTTTATTATTATTGTTTTCCAGGGGAGGCTACTATCAGAAGGGATCTTTTACCTTCAGACACAGTCTATCTGCATGTTGTAGAGTTTTATTATCCAAAAAAATAAATGTCATTTATATGGTAAGTTGCTTATACTTATGCCTTTTTTATAAAAATACAGTTTATACTAAATTTGTTTGTTTATATCTTATTATTTCAGTGTCATTTCATAACTCTCATGTTAAAACAAGTTTGAAAGGTAATTTTCTGAAAGATTTTAGGTCTTTTGGAGATTTTCTTCCTTCTATTCACTGTCTTAATTTTGGTGTTATGGAGAGGAGAATAGGAGCTGGTTAAATATTGGGATTAATTTTTAGAGTTAAATTATGAGCTTTGTTTGTTGTGTCCAGTCACTTTCCTCAGTAACAAATGAAAGTTAACATCCTTTTTGGCAAGCTCTAGCTTCCTTGTAATTTATTTAGGAGTAGCAAAGATACAGTGTTATGGTAGGGGTTTGATTAATTGATTTAAGAAGAACAGGTGGTCATTTAAATTGTGAGAAAAGTAAAGTAAAGGGGAGGGGAGGGGGGAAGATGGGTGGAAGGAGGGCAATTGGTG
>CAUYRH010039787.1:0-56940 GCA_963574655.1 Perodicticus potto | reverse complement strand
ACTGTCCCCATGTCCCCGCTGTCCCTTCCCTCCCTGTGTAACACTGTCCCCATGTCCCCGCTGTTCCTCCTGTGTCACACTGTCCCCATGTCCCCACTGTCCCTTCCCTCCTGTGTCACACTGTCCCCATGTCCCCACTGTCCCTTCCCTCCTGTGTCACACTGTCCCCATGTGCCCACTGTCCCTTCCCTCCTGTGTGTCACACTGTCCCCATGTCCCGCTGTCCCTTCCCTCCTGTGTCACACTGTCCCCATGTGCCCGCTGTCCCTTCCCTCCTGTGTGTCACACTGTCCCCATGTCCCGCTGTCCCTTCCCTCCTGTGTCACACTGTCCCCATGTCCCCGCTGTTCCTCCTGTGTCACACTGTCCCCATGTCCCGCTGTCCCTTCCCTCCCTGTGTCACACTGTCCCCATGTCCCCGCTGTTCCTCCCTCCTGTGTCACACTGTCCCCATGTCCCGCTGTCCCTTCCCTCCCTGTGTGTCACACTGTCCCCATGTCCCGCTGTCCCTTCCCTCCCTGTGTGTCACACTGTCCCCATGTGCCCGCTGTCCCTTCTCTCCTGTGTCACACTGTCCCCATGTCCCCACTGTCCCTTCCCTCCTGTGTCACACTGTCCCCATGTCCCACTGTCCCTTCCCTCCTGTGTCACACTGTCCCCATGTCCCGCTGTCCCTTCCCTCCTGTGTTTCTCTGTTCACTCTGGTCCTAACTTCTGTTGCTTCTCCTTCCAAAGTTCAGGTCGTTCTTTTCTCTCACCTTCTCCTGCCATAGAGGACCCTGATTATTTTATGCTGAGATTTCTGTAATTGTTACAACACCTTTCTTTGTGGTTTCAGCCTTGTCTCAATCTCATCCTCACCCCCAACTCATCAATAATTAATCTTGAAAATACATTGTCATTATGTCTCGTTCTCTTTCTCTTTCATTCCAAAGTCTTGGCTTTCTCAAGGTATTCCGTGTTCTGGGCTCATACTCCTGAAGTGACATCTTCTCTGGGGCAGCTCGTTCCACAGAGCTGTCCCTCAGCAGGGTCGTCTGTGCCACGCTCTGTGCAGACATCCTGGCTGCCTCCTCACTGCCTGAATGTCCCCTCCGCCAGTGCCTTTCCACCTGGCTGCTCCTCAGTTCCATCTCCAAAGTTCTTCGCAGGTCTCAGGTCCCTCGGAAAGCTGTCCCCAACTCCTCCAGCCATGGTACTCACATCCTTCTGACCTGATTTGCACTTGATAAGATTCTTAAATCTCTGAGCCTCAATTTCCTCATCCAAAAAGTGAGACCCAAAGAGGTTCAGTGATGTCCAGATTACACAGTTGAGGAGCCCTAAGCAAAAACAAAAAGACTTAAGACAGAGAACAAAGATAGAAACAGAATAATTACCAAACAGTATCCAGCTTGAAGACAAAAGAATGGGGGAATGGATCACTCTATTTATCTGTTAACAAGGGTTACAATTCACTGATCATTGTGAGTTGTATGGTACAATAATATTTTTATTAAAACATTGTTTATTTTAATAAACAATTTTAATAACAAAACAAAAAACAAAACAAAACAAAGAAAAGAAAACCAAAAAAAAGAAAGAAAATAGTGACTAATTCTCACATAAATTAGATTCAATTTTGACCAAAGTACATTACTTAAACATTAATGTTTAATTCAACTTGTTAATATGTTGTTTAGGATATTATATCCTCACTTATAAGTGAAATATGTTTGTAATTTCCCTTTATAATAATATATTTTCTCCAATTTCAATATCAGGTATATCCAGATCAAGTAGAATGATTTTGAAATTTTTCTTTTTTTTCTATTGTCTATAAGATTTGGCATGATCTGTTTTTTGAAAGTCTCCTTTACTTTTATTTATGTAATATTAGTTGTCAATTTTTTTTTGAGACTTTGGAAAAAAAAATAAGTTAACTGATGACTTCTACTGAGCCTCAGAGTCAAAGCACTCTATAATGTCTTATTTGACAAAGTGAACATTACTTTCTTGGCCTTTTTATTACTAATATTCCTTAATATTTTGATGCAGTGATCATCTGTTTTCTTTTCTGAATGTATTCATCTTCGCTCATTCTTTACATGGTTTTTGTTTCTTATCTTAAAGATTTTTATTGTTATTAAATTTTAAGCCTTTTAAATTCCATGAAGACAAAAAGTGGAAACATAATTAACAGATGTATATGTAAAAATTAAAAAAAAAATCAATACTGCTATTAAATTCTTGTCATACCTGCAATAAATAAATAAATAAATAAAATATTGTTCATTTAAAAAAATATTGTTTATTTAGACAGAAAGAATGTGGAAAAAAATTACCTATTAACTGCTAAGACAATATAGGGCTAAATTATGCAACTTTAGATATTACGGATGTATGTCCCAAATCCTGAATTCTCAGAACTTCTAAAAGCAAGTACTAGACCTAAGTTCCTCTGAGGTACTATCTGGCTAATTTAATTAATCTTATGGTATTTTTGAAAAATTCACATTATATGCTTCTGACATTAAAATAATTGTATGAACACCCCTTAAGATTTCCTGTTAACATTTCTACAAAGCCATCAATTACAGGGTCTCTATCAGTGTGTTTTAGTAGGTTTATCCTTTTAAGATATCTTCTTAAAGATTGCCAAGCACAGGGCTCGTACCTGTAATCCCAGCACTCTGGGAGGCCGAGGCTGGTGGATTGCCTGAGCTCCGAAGTTCAAGATCAGCTTGAGTAAGAGGGAAACCCATCTCTAAAAATAGCCAGGCACTGTGGTGGGCACGGCTGAGGCAAGAGAATAACTTGAGCTCAGGAGTTTGAGTTTGCTGTGAGCTATGATGATGGGGCACTCTACCGAAAGTGATGAAGTACAATTCTGTCTCAAAAAAGAAAAAAGAATTTATGAAGTACAATTTCACTTTAGAATTGCGGTAACTGAGACCCGTAGGGGTTCAGTGATGTCTAAATTACACAGTTTAATTATTGAAGAGTCTTAAATCAGTCTTCTCATTTGAATTAGTCTTTTTGTTCTGCTCAATGATATTTGACTCTATTTGACATAACTGCAAATATCCAACATTTACCTGTGAATAGTCCCTCAAGTCAGGAGAGCATACTGCCTATGAGTCCTTTTGAAATTCCAGGTAATCGTTCCAACCTGTGCCAGTCTTGGCAGCCACTAAAAACTGTTCCTATCCTGTAACATCTAAGACATTTTTCAATCCTCCTTCTAAAATCTGTCTTGAGATGTTTGTCCATCACCTGGTGAGCGCTTGGACTGTTTCCACTTTGGAGCTATTATAAATAACGCTGCTGTGAATATTCATGTACGAGTTTTTTTGAGTTGACATGTTTTTAGTTCTCTTGTGTATGTGCCTGTGGGTGTAATTGCTGGGTCATGATGTAAATTTTTATAAGAAAACTTAAATATATATATAAACTATCAAAATCTTGTGCCTTAAGAAAAGGTTGAAGCCCGGCCAGTCTAGAAAGCTGTAGCTTGACTCTGGGGTTTGTTGCCCTTGCTCATCCGTCGCCCGTGCTCCTTTAGTTCCAGGCGCTGTTCCTACCGAATCCATCCAAGGGAGCACCTTCGAGGAGAAGATATTTCTTCAGTGGAGAGAACCCACTCAAACGTATGGTGTGATCACTTTATACGAGGTAGTATACACGTTCATTAGTAATTTAATTTTTATTATAAGAAAATCTTATGAAAAATCTAGGGTGTGTAAAAAATGCATAATGACATAATGGCCTTTTCAGAAATTAGTGCTTTTGATAGTTATATTGGTTATTGTATGGAAGCAAAAGTTCAACATTAAGGTTTTGCATTGTGTGTAATTTCAGCATACATCTTTATTGTGAGTTGTGTGCTTCCAGATTATGTGCTGTATTATATGCTAACACCCAGCAAAATATTAAAAATCGTCTTTATTAAAAAGAAGCATTTTGAAACATACGTTGATTAGGAGGCAACCACAGAATCTCATCCTTGCTTAGCCATGAAATATTTTACTACTGAATTAATAGAAGAACACTGATTATCCAATTAGCAAAGTCAATAAAAATTGTCTTGGGGTAATAAGAGAATAATGTTTTTTGGTTTCTTAGTATTAGCAAAACATCCTTTAGACTTGTGACACAGTTTTATCTACCAAGGGATATCAGAAGGTTGAATGATAGATGGCAGAGAAGAATTTGATGAATTGTGGAAGAAAAAATAGCAGCAGTAACAGGGCGACATTCATCATCACATGTGTCTGAGCATCACTTCACTCAGCCTATTGTCATAGAAACAAGCAGGTGTTTGTTTTTTTTTTAAGCTAGCATTTATTTGAATGCAAATTCAACAAAATTATATGTTGTAAGGTTTCCAGAAATCACGGCAGAGCCTCATGTGGAAGCTCTGCTTAAATACCTTTCAGAACTGCTGACAAAAGCTGGTGCAGATTAGCTGTCAGACAGTAATCACAGTAAACCCCTCGCCTGATCCAACTAGCCTCACATTTGAGTTTCCTTGTAACTTTTGAAAATTGTTATTAAAATTCAAAAAGAAAAACAACACAAAAAAATGAAAGCTAAATGAAGAAAAGGAAAAAGTTGATTTTTGTACTTTTATTGATGCTGTGCATTGCCTGCTTCACCATAAAATAATTGAGTGCTGTGTAAATTCATGGCTCAGCTTTTATTTATTTATTTATTTATTTTTTGAGACAGAGCCTTAAGCTGTCACCCTGGATAGAGTGCTGTGGCATCACAGCTCACAGCAACCTCCAATTCCTGGGCTCAAGGGAGTCTCCTGCCTCTGCCTCCCAAGTAACTGGGACTACAGGCACCCGCCACAATGCACGGCCATTTTTTTGCAGCTGTCATTGTTGTTTGGCGGGTCCAGGCTGGATTCGAACCCGCCAGCTCAGTTGTACATGGCTGATGCCTTAGCCCGTTGAGCCACAGGCGCTGAGCCATGGCTCAGCTTTTATAGAGCTAAGTGTCATAAACAAATCAAACAAGTTCATATATTTTCCTCAGTGGAGAATCTTCTAGTTAATATTTTTGGCCCCATAACTATTTCTAGGTCTCAGGTTTGAGGATTCTTATATAAAAATAGAAGGATTTTTTTTAATGGAAAGGAAAAGATGTCAAATCAACTTTAAGTTCCCAGAAATAAGTTCACCTTTCCCAAATTTCAGCCACATATTGGTATCTACACAGACAGAAAACAGTCGTGAGATTCTTTCTTTTTAATTCTGGAGGCCATATATCTTTGTGTGATAAGTAACTTTAACATGAAAACAACAGGAATAATAATTCAAAGGAAGAACCTATTAATCTCTCTGATTCAGCAGCTAAGAATCCCCAGTTGAACACTGATCTAAATGCTAGTACAATGGGGACGTGTGAATGTGTCATAAATCAGGGTTTTAAAAACCAGATACGTGTAAGTAGAGCAGCTTGGTTCATTTTTTAGGACCAAAAAGGAAATGTCAAATGTGCGAATCTGGCTGAAGCTATTAAATATAAGTTTTCTGGCCACTGACTCTTTCTCTTTTCTTCTTCTACTTTTCCAGAAGTAGAAGTAGGCAGTTGGGGAGGGAGAGCATAAGTCCCCACCCCGAAGGAAGTTCTTAGGTAGAATCTCAGGCGGGAGCTCTACTTTAGCAAGTTACACCTGGTGCTGTGAGTCTCCCAGCCTGTGCCAGAGTTTACAGTATACACAGCTTCCTCCCTGAGCTGAAGATTGATGTTGACCCAGACTTGGTCCCCTCTCGGGAGGATTACGGCCTTTTAGAATAGACATCATATATATTTTTTTTTTTTTTGAGACAGAACCTCAAGCTGTCGTCCTGGGTAGAGCGCTGTGGCATCACAGCTCACAGCAACCTCCAATTCCTGGGCTCACGCGAGTCTCTTGCCTCCACCTCCCAAGTAGCTGGGACTACAGGCACCTGCCACAACGCCCGGCCATTTTTTGGTTGCAGCCGTCATTGTTGTTTGGCGGACCCGGGCTGGATTCGAACCCGCCAGCTCAGGTGTATGTGGCTGGCACCTTAGCCCGTTGAGCCACAGGTGCCAAGCCTAGAATAGACATCATATTAAGGAAATGAAAACTTAATCCAGAAGAAGCAGGAACAATAGGGACAGTGTATCCTCTCATGGAGCCACATTTGACTAGAGGTAGAAAGTGAAAGGTGAGATGAATTACCATGGTTGACAAAGGTTTGTCCACAAATAACAAACTTGGCTCGGCACCTGTAGCTCAGTGGCTGGGGCACTGGCCACATACAATGGAGCTGGTGGGTTCGAATCCAGCCTGGGCCTGCCAAGCAACAATGACAACTACAACTAAAAAAACAATAGCTGGGTGTTGTGGCAGGTGCCTGTAGTCCCAGCTACTTGGGAGGCTGAGGCAAGAGAATCTCTTCAGCCCAAGAGTTTGAGGTTGCTGTGAGCTGTGACACGATGGCACTCTACCCAGGGTGACATAGTGAGACTCTGTCTCAAAAATAAATAAATAAATAAATAACTTTAGGTAAGGTAGCACCCTTGAATAGCTTTTGAAGAAAAAATAAACTAACAGATTGAACGTTGCTGGTAATAGAAATCAACAGGCTATGATTTAGATTATTCTTAAGACCTCTCTTTGCTTAATATGAAAGATACACAAAGGCATTACTGATTGAAACAGCTGACAGCATTGTCTTTTCCAGGAATTCTGGCAATTTCCAGCATCACAGCATTCTTCTACCTTTATCCTCTCCTCTCCTTTATACATGCTCCTACAGCCTTCGCCCTCAGCCTTCCCCAAACTCACCTTAACCTCTTGTTCTCCCTGTCTTTGTTCCGGCTCTAACATTTCACAGCTCCCACTTCTGCTGTTTAATTTTATCAAGGTTATCTTCCTGAAACCTAGGTCTGATAATTACACCTTTACTCAACAGCTGTCAGAATCTTTGATTTTTTTGTCAAGTTGTAAACATAGTACTGTTCTCTGAAGGAATATTTTAAGTACAGAAGTATTTATAATAAAATATCTTTGCTTTATAATTTTGTTTTTCAAAGGTAACTACTATTAACAACTAGATACACGTCCTTCCAAGATTTTGCAAGGTACAAACTATAGTTCACGTTCATTTATGAATATAAAATGGATGTAATTTAATAAATGTTTGCAAACCCAGGATTTTATTACAAAAATAATATGCCATATGATACTGCTACCTAATATCATACAAAAGTAAATACCACATGGATTCATGGCCCAAACATAAAAGTTGAACTTGCAAGAACACTATGGGAAAAATATTAGGAGGATGTTTTTGTAGTAATTTTTTCTTAGCTTGATATATGACACCGTAGTCATTAAGAAAAGATTGACAGATTTGGTAATACACGTAGAAGATTTTAAACCTCTGAATGATGAAAAATACGGTAAAACAAGTCTAAACAAAAATAGAAGACTGAGGTTAATTAATTCCAACAGTTACAGTAGCTAGGGGGCTGGCATCTATAATACATAATGTCTTAATACAGTTTGATAAGAAAAAGACAAAACATCCCGTTAGAAAACAAACGTGAACAAAGTGTAAGAGGAAGTAACTCAGAAAACAGTCAAGCTGGCATGGAAGCATACAGAAGGGTAACAACCCAGCCTTACTAACGACTAAGAAATGAAATGAAACGAGTGCTACAAAAAGGTGAAGTTTCTGTAATATCAAGCATTAATTGGTGATGTGGGGAAAGATGTACCTTGAGGACTACGGGCGGGAATACACATTTTGCAACCTCTTTTGTAGGTAAATGGGACAGCAATCAAAAGTTAACATTGCCCATCAGACCTATTTCTTTTTTTTTTTAATCCTATTTCTTGAAGTTTGTCACTCAGGAATACTTGCAGATACACAGGGATGGGAACGTGTCTGAGTGTTTTCATTGCACCTCACCATCTTTATGTATCTCTCAATTGCCTAGTGAGTAAATACCCTAAATGACAGTGAAAGTAACACATCAACAGACTTTCTAAAACATTTCCTGTGCATTAGGTATTGGAAGAAAACAAAACTAGAAAAGGTAATGTCCCTTGCCTACTATACATATGTAGCTGTTCTAACAGACACTAACTATAGAAAAAATAAGTACCAAAATCAGGCACACAATTTAATGTGTGGTCAGAGTGAGTCGCAAGTGCAGTTTTACTTGTGCACATAGAAAAGGAGAGTGGTCTGGACTTGTCAGCTGGTGGGCGTGCTGATGAATCGATAGTTGATTCCAAGATCCTGAGCCTGGATCACCACCCGCTGAGATCCTGAGCCTGGGTCACCACCCACTGGGACATGTGATAATGGTGTGGAGAATTTGGGGGCTATGTGAACACATTTGCTTTCAATATTCAAGGTCTTTTGTGATCTAGTCCCAATTTGTATCTATGACTTCATCATCCCTTATTTATTGATTGTGCCCACGTTCTTCTTTCCCCCTATGCCCCTCTCTCCATTCTTTTTCTGTAGCACTGCTGCTTATTTTTCAGCATTTCATTCAAGTCACTGTACTTTTCCTTGGAAGATCATAGGTCCTTTCTTCTCCTGAAATCATGTTTAATGACTTGTCCCTTTATGTTTACAGAGAAATTGCTTGGGCCTCCATAAAAAAGACTGTGTTTTATGCTGACTGGAATCGCCATCCATTCACACACCCTAGATGATTTTAATTCCCCTCATGGTCAAAGATTGCACGTGATTCCATCTTGAATCTCTCGGTTCAGAATCTGAACCTTTGAATAGAGAAGCAAAGATAATTTTAGGAGATTTCAAGCACTTAGCTACAAATCAGAAGTCATCCAATGGAAACAACTGTTCATTCCATCTCACCTAAATATAAAACCACACAGGTTTGGGGGACCTCAGTTTGCTTTTGGCCCATAAAATTTTATGTGTATCCTAGAAAATAATCTCCATCCAACTCTGGAACATCAGCATTTTTTACAAAACTTCATTAAAATCCCTCAGCCAATGACAGAGTGCATGTGTATAGGCTTTCCCCAACTTGCCCTTTGGGTGTTTCTGCAGGCGGTGGAATTGTTAGGCTGCCCCATTACTGTGGAGCTTTTTCATTCCTAGTGTTCACACTCCAGGGCTCTGTGGATGGATGTAGGGGTGTGGTGGTCCACAGAGTTCATGTACACATATATGCATAACATGCTTGTTTGTTAGGGGTGGAGAAGATTCGCGATATTTAAAAGTGTATGACTTTGTGCATAATGAACATTTTTAGGGGTAGAGGATTGAGAATCTCTAACTTTTACCAAATTCTCTTAAGAACTATGTCTGAAAGGCAGGGAAGAACCCTCAGTCCAGCTTGTCCTGCAACGACACAGCTGTCAGTCTATTGGTAAAAATAACTGGAAGAGCAGGAGCAGGCCCTTCAGTACAGCACGCGCTGCTTACCGCACCGACGGAGCTCAGCCCGCGCTGCCCACAGTGCGAGTGTGAGCACACACACCGGTTCTCTCCACGAGTCTTTTCAGAAAAACAGCTACTGGGTGCCAAATATTTACTGATCACAGTGGGCTCAGGAGGAAGAGTGAGACGTCAGTCACTCCTCAGAAAGGTGCTACAGTTTCATGAGATGTTCCAGTTCCTCCAGCACATCTGAACCACGATTGAAGACTAAACAAGTGGGCTTTACGGCGCTCCGGATACATTGCCAAGTGAACTGTGTGACAGTCACAGTGGTAGCCTCTGGCTGCTCTAGGGACGGTCCAGCCAGACTTGGGAGGACTTTACAGGGGAGCAAAGGGTGGCCACGTTCTTGTGTCTCGGTCTTACCATTGAAAACATTCCCCTCGTACCTCCTCCTCTCCCTCCGTCTCTCCCTCCTTCCCTGCTTCCTTTTTGGTTGGATTCTGAGACAGTTCTCTCTCCTCTCCCTCTCTCTCTTCCCCCCTCCCTTCTTCCTTCATTTCTGTCTCTCTTGCTGGCTTCTCCTCCTCTACCCTCCATCCCTTGTCCGTGTCCATGAGGCCATGGCACTGGGCTTTCTTCTCTTTTCTCTCTAAATGCCTTTCCCCAATCATCTCGTTTATTCCCAAACCATAACATCATTTCAGTGCCAGTCACCCCAATCTCCATTTCCAGCACAGTCCCTTCTCACACCGCAGCTTTGTGTCCCACCTGTGTGTCCACGTGGCTGCCGTAGGTATTTCCAGCGTGCTCTGTCCACATCCAAGTGCAAATTTCTTCCCATGCGTTCCATCTCATTACAGTAAGTAGGACCATCTTTTGCTCCAGCCCCAAACATAGGATCTATCCTTTACTCCTCCCCCTTTGCCACGTATCTTACCCATCACTAAATTCTATTTTGTCCCTAAAATATGCCAGTTTGTTTTCATTTCCTGCTGTCTCCATTCCACCTTAGTCAGGGGCACTACATTCTCCCACTTGTGGGGTAGCCCTCGCCCCAGGCCTCTGCAGTGGGTCCTGCCAGCCTCCCGCCTAACTTTGTAGCCCCTCCAATAAAATCAGCCTTCCACGTTCAGTCAAGATGAACTTTTTTAAGGTGATTCAGATTATTTTATTTTCGTGCTTAAAAATGTCCAAGGGCCCCCTGAAGTATGAAACAAAACTTCTTGTCTTGGTGTAGGGACCTCTGCCTGCCATAGCCCTGGCCACTTCTCCAGTCCCTCAGGGACCACGCAGACCCCGCTCACTCCTGCCTCACAGCCTCAGTTCACACTGTTCTTCCTCAAACCATTGGCATGGCTGACTCCTCCACAAAGGTCAAGTCTCTGTGGCTTAAGTGCCGTTTCCTCTATGGACCTACCCCTGCTTCTCTAGAAGGCTGCGTATGAGCCTCTCTCCTCCTGTGATACTCTTTACCTTGGCACCCTGTTGGTTTCTTCCACGGAACTTAGTGTTTTTAAATTATTAATGTGTGTATTATAGGTCTTCCCAGCCCACCCAGTCCAGAGTCTTTTATTTTTGTGTTAAACAATAGCCTTTTTAAAAATTTTTTAATTGTCAGATTAATATGAGGGTACAAATGTTTAGGTTATATTATTTCCATTTATAAGGTACAAGTTCAAGTTATAGTTGAGCCCTTCATGCTGTGCACATTAGGTGAGACCCCACCCAGTGCAGATCCTTCACTACCTCAAGCCAGGGCCCGTGTCTACCTGACTGCGGTACACACCAAAATGCGAGCGTCCGATCAATATTCAAATCCAGTAAACACCCCTGAATAGGTAGAGAAATGGGGCTGAGATACTTCTGTGACATAGGTGAAAGTTTATCAGCAAAAGCAGTGTCAGAAAAGCCCCAGGGACATTTATGGTGCAGTAAATCCTTGACCAGAGCGGGTGGTGACGTGATGCTGTAATATGACATGTGCAGAAATAAAGTTCGGGGAAGAAGTTGAAAGCAGGTCTGAAACATGAAACTAAGGAGTCTGGGCTTTGTCCCATGTAAATTTATGTCCCATTGAACTTCTTAGTCGGGCAATAAAATAAGCCCAAAGGCTGAGCTCGCCCCCGCTGCAATGCCCCCCTCATCTTCAACACCGTGTCATGACTTCTGGGTTGCTCCCCGCACCAGCCTGTTACCCGCTTCAGGGCAGGTGCAGTGCCTGCATCGCCACATGAGTCACCCAATTGGAACAGCGCGTGATGCCTAAGAGACCCTGGATGCAACAGTGGGGTGGTGGGTCTGGGCCTGTCTCTTCTTGGCTTCCTCGGTGGGTGTGTGAGAGACACCAGAGAGAGGGTTAACACCACACACTCCGCCTGACTCTGACAGCACCATGCGCTGCCTTGATTAACATATACAGAAAACATTTTCTTGCCAAGGCTTAGTTGATTCAATCTAAATATTCTTTCAGAGAGGTCTTCTTAATTGTAATGACATGGTATAAATATAAGAAGAAAGAATGTCAATTATCACTTCGTATAATAACAGTGTTAGTGTTCATGCACATAAATTACAAGTAAGTTTACCTATTTAAAAGCAAGAAAAGTGCTCAGTTTTGCAATTTAAAACTTTTGAATATGCCACATTTTAAAATTATGTCATTACAACCAGTTGAAGTTAGTAATCACCTCTGAAGTGCATGTTCTTAAATAGTTGATGAACTCACAGTAAAGTAAAAAATCATTTCAGAGGACGAAATTTAAAGGCACCTATGTTATATTTATTTTCATTTATTTCAGACTCATCCAACATGCTTTGAATATCTATACTATTGATAAATCAGCTTACTAGTTACAAATGGCAATTTAGTTTCAAATTTTAGTTAAAATTAAATAAAATCAAATTTTCAGTTCCTCAGTCTCACTAGCCACATTTCAAGTGCTCAGTTAGCCACATCTGGCTGGTGGCTACTACCATACTGAGCAGTGCAGAATAGAATACTTCCATCGTCACAGAAAGCCTGTTGGGTAGCATTGTTCCAAAGAAAGGAAATGAGTAAGTGCCCCTAATGAACACTCCATTCATAGCATCAGGAACTACTGGCGCACGTTTAGAATTTATTTTTGGAGCATGTATCTCTGCCCACATTGAGGAAAACACCTAAAGGTGTCCTTGTTCCCAATAGACAATTTTCCTATTCACGGTTAAATCAGATTGTGACCCCTAGATCAAAGATGAGGCCTTATCCTTACCACTGTCTTAACTCTTTGAGCTAGTTGTATATTTCGTTATATTTTCCCTAAATCTACTGTGATATGCTTTTACAAAATGACATGTTGAAAACAAACAACTTCAGGTTATTAGTTTAAGCCTGAACTCATCCATTATGTTCTAATGTATTGGCGTCACGTTCTCCTGTCTATAGAAGTGATGAATAACTCCTAGAAGTTTGGCTGAGTTCCTGTACCCCTCAGGGTTAGCAGAGTCTGAGCAGGAGGGCTTTACATACAGCATCTGACAACGCACACATCAGGAGGGTGTACTGGATAAAGACGCACTCTGAGTCCACCTGCTCCAGACAGTTTACCTTGTTCTTATCACTCTGAGTCCACCTGCTCCAGACTGTTTACCTTGTTCTTACTCTTTTACAGATCACCTACAAAGCAGTCAGTTCCTTTGACCCAGAAATAGATTTATCCAATCAAAGTGGAAGAGTTTCAAAACTGGGAAATGAAACCCATTTTCTGTTTTTTGGACTGTATCCGGGGACCACATACTCCTTTACCATCCGAGCGAGCACAGCTAAAGGTTTTGGGCCTCCAGCAACAAACCAGTTCACCACCAAAATATCAGGTACTATGCATTCATGAGTTATGTCTTTTATTAGAAGTAGCATTTTTGTACTTTTTCATTCCCACTGTTAAGTAGGCAAAGCTCACCATACATTTTAGCCAAATGAATACCTCTGGATGCCTAAACTCAGACTCATGGAGTTAAATGAAATGATACCGTATTTATTTGGGGGAAGCTTAAGTCCTCATTTGTTAGGAAGTGGCCATTGCTGTAGCAGTTCTCCTTGGAGGGCTTGCACATAGGCAGAAGGTTCTGTTAAGGCACTCTCATTCCCTCGGCAATCCCAAGTTACCAGAACAGCAGTGATGGAAAAATATCTTTAATGAGCCATGAATAATTGGGAGCTCAGCAGAAAGGCCGAATCATCTGGAGTCAGCTTCCAGAAGGATCAGCCTTCCCTGGGACCTTTACCATTAGTAGTTTCCTGTCCTGAAGAGAGAAGCAACATACAGGATGGTGCCAGGCACCAAGGGCCTCCAGCTCTGTGCTCTCAGGGACTCAATGACGCCGTCCAACAGAAGATAAAATTTGAGAAATATTTCTAGGGATGTTCAACTGTGCAGAAAATGTCCTTGTACTTCAGACTAGAAGAAATTAAGTTGCCATCTGGTATTAGACGTGTAATAGCAATAAACAAAATTCCATGGACATTTTCTTTTTCCATTTTTCCCCCTGTGGGTCTGAGTGGGAAAGTGTTTGAGTTTTAGCTTTAACTATTTTGGTTGGGGGCAGATGGGATGGAGCTGGGAGAGAGAGGTAACTCTTCTTCTCAGACAGGACTAGACTAATAATAATTAGCCTGGCTTTTATAGCTTTTTGTCCCTCATTCCTACTTTTCATAAGAGTTTCAGTTTGGAGGTAAAGGAAGGGAATATTCACAACTAAAGTGAATTATAAGGATTTTGCTAGACTTGAGGAAGGAAGGTTTGGAAATTTGTTTTTAAGTAATCACATCGTAACTTAAAGGATAATTTTTCATTACATAACATTTTTCAAATGTCTCAGAGTACAGATTTGACTTGAGATTTAATATATAATTGATATTATATGGAGAGAACTAGATTATAGGAACAATATGGAGAACTAGAAAAGAGGAAGAATCTCCTGAGAGTTTAGAAAAATTAGAGATTAGAAAATTGACCTGGGTTGTAAAAAAGACCACTGGACTTAGAATCTGAAAATCTGGGTCTGGTTATTATTTTTTCACGTATTTTCTCTAATTTTGATCAAGTAAATTTATCCCTGCATATAAATTAAGATGATATTATCTAGCACATGTATTTATCTCGGGGTTTTAAAGAGGAAGCATGTGCCAATATGTATGCCTCCAAGTACTTTCTTAAAATTTGCCTCTCTGGAAACCATATTTTAGAGATTATGATTTTCTGGTATTCTTTTAGGAAAAAATTCACATTTTCCCCTATTATTAAATAAGAATTTTAATCAAAGTGTTTTTGACCACTTTTAGCAAACAAGTTCATCTAATTCTGTCCAAAAGCAAAAGAACTTGACACTTCAGTTAGCCTCTGCAAGCTCATCAAGAATAACTACTTAAATTTTATAGTTTTTTGAAAGTTACATTTGTATTTTGTTTGTTTTTTGTTGTTGTAGTAGCTTTTGGCTGGGGCCAGGTTTGAACCCACCACCTCCAGTATATGGGGCCGGTGCCACCCCTGAAAGTTACATTTGTTGGCCCTATTTTCTGTTTTTATGAACCTAAGATAGGAGACTGTTCTCATGTACAAAATCGAATTCCATGTTATGAAATGGAGTTAATTTTTAATAGAATGGAAATTTTAATACTGAGAAGATTCACGAAAATGGAACTGAGAAATGACCCATGTTTGTTACATATAAGCTTTTTCTTTCTTTTTTAAGGCCCAAATATTGGTTCTGGTGTTTTACTTTTTATTTATTTTTATATGTATATGCTTTTTCATATGTAAAATGAGTTTAAAAACTATTTTCAAGAAGCAGTCTCTAGCTTTCTCATTGGGAACCTGTGGGTCCTAGGGGGATGATGTACCTGTCACATCACAGCTGTATACAATGATATGTCCATGGTTGGGGCATAGTTATTGAAGAGCCGGGTTGTTATCACAGTAAGACTTTCCAGTCTATAGAAGAAAGAATGCCAGAAAATGGCCTTGGAAATAGGATTCATATCAGGAGGAGAACTAACATTTGTAGAGTTACGTTCGCCTGCCACTCTCTCTCCATCTATTATATCTTTGAATTTCTGTATTAACCTCAGGGGATACTTTCCCCAATTTTAAGTGGCTTAGAAACTGAAGTTCCAGAGATCGTTAATGTGCCCAAGCTCTTATGCTGGTTAAAACAAAAGACAACAAAAAATCAAACTTTGGCCTTTCCAATTCCCGTGTATTTACCACAGTCCGTCTTTCCTGAGAGCCCAGATGCTGCTAACTAATTCCAACAAGTCTCTGGCTCTCCCTGTCCTCTTTAAGTCCCTTCTTTGAATCTTTAGTACGTGAAAAGCTTCAACTTAGATGGAAGAACCATAAAGTCCAGTTTATGATCCCAGTGATTATCTCTGAAATATGACTTCAGCATAAACATTTTATTGATAATCTTATATATGCAGAAAAGTACACAAATTGTAAGTATACAATGCAATCAGTTTTTGCAAGCTGGCCATGCCCATTTATCCAGAATCCAAATGGAAGAATAAAGTAGCACTTCACAAGGCGCTCTCATACGCTCTCCTAACTTCAATTCGGGGTCAAGCTGTCAGTAAGTGCTAGTTTTAGCAGCCATCCCTCTTTCTCTGCAGGAAATACACATACAGCTTATTCATGGTCAGTTGATAGCTGCAATTTAAGAGCACTATGTTCTTAATGTTCTTTGTAAAAGAAGATAGAAAGGAAACCAAGAAGATGAACCAGAAATAACGATTCTCCTACTGTTCACCTTTTTCCCCAGCACCCTCTATGCCAGCATATGAACTTGAGACACCTTTGAATCAAACTGACAATACAGTGACAGTCATGCTGAAACCGGCACAAAGCAGAGGTGCACCTGTCAGGTATGAAGGAAAGGGGTGGGCTGACTCTAGAGAGAAGAAAACTAAAACCAAGTTGATTAATTTCTCCAGCGCGTTTTCTAGGGATTTGCTGCAAACCTCAGTCAGCATGTAAATCCATGTCTTTATTAGCTCTAATTAAAAGAAATGACTGAGGAAAATAAAATGGCTTTGATGTAAGGTGATCAAGTGTTGTTTAAAGGGTATTATTCTGATGCAAGTGGGTGGTCTTTTGAAGATAAGGAACAAAGCCCTGGTATGTTGATGAGGTGACTTTACTCCTGAAAGGTAATTGCTGGCTGCAATTTAGTTACCCAAGGGCAGATGACATTTTTGTCCTGAACTCTATTCTTTATTTTATTAATTTTAATTTTAATTATTATGGGTACATAAGAGTTGTATTTCTTTATAGGATGCATGTGATGGTTTGATACAGGCACACAGTGTAGATTAATCAAATCAGGGTGTTAGGTCTCCAGCACCTCAGGTGTTCCAATTTATGCTCCCCCTTCCTACCACCCTTCCCAGCTTCATCCTCCATGAAATCAATTATTTTTATTACTTGGTTCCCACATATGAGGGAAAACATGAAAGATTTGTCTGTCTATAATAGGCTTATTTCACTTACCATAATGTTCTCCAGTTCCGTGTATATTTTTGCAAAGGGCAGGATTTTATTGTTTTTGTGGCTGTATATGACAATATTCTTTTGTATATATGCACCACAATTTCTTTATCCATGCATCCCTTGATTACACTTTGATTCTGTATCTTGGCAATTGTGAATAGTGCTGCAGTAAACATGGGAGTGCAGGTGTCTTTTTGACATACTAAATGCCCATTTTTTTGGATTTATACCCAATGGTGGGATTAGTAATTCTAATTTTAGTTTTTGAGGAACCTCCATACTGTTTTCCATGGTGGTTGCACTAACTTACTTTCCTACCATGAGTGTATGAAAGTTACCGTTTCTCCACATCCTTGCCCGCATTTCTTACTACCTATCTTTTGATGAAAACCCTTTTAACTGGGGTGACATTATGGTTTTGCTTTGCATTTCTTTGATAACTAATAATTCTGAATGTTTTTACATATACCTGTTGTCCCATTTCTATGACTTCCTTGAAGAAATGTCTATTCAGACCCTTTGCCTGTTTTTTAATCAGATTATTTGATTTCTTCCTATTGAGTTGTAGGAGATCTTTATATATTCCAGTTATTAATCCCTTGTCAGATGGGTAGTTTGCAAATATTTTCTCCCATTCTGTGGATTGTTTTCTTTCACTTTGTTAATTGGTTCCTTTGCTGTGCAGAAGCTTTTTAGCTTGGCTTTATCCATTTGTCTACTTTTGCTTTAGTTGGCTGTGCTTTGGGGATGTTACTTAAAAAGTCCTTGCCCGGACCAATGTCCTGAAGCATTTCCCTAATGTTTTCTTTCAGGAGTTTCATAGTTTCTGGTCTTAGATTTAAGACTTTAATCCATTTTTATTTGATGTTTATATATGGTGAGAGATAAGGATCTAGTTTCATTCTTTTGCATGTGGATATCCAATTTTCCTAGCACCATTAATTAAAGAGACTATCCTTTCCCCACTGTATGTTCTTGGCAACTTTGTCACAGATAAGTTCACTGTAGATGTGTGGCGTTATTTCTGGGTTCTTGATTATTGTCTATGGGTCTGTGTGTCTGTTTTTACACCCGTGTCATACTGTTTTGGCTACAATAGCTGTGTAGTACAATTTGAAATCAACAATGTGATTCTTCCAGTTTTGTTCTTTTTGCCTAGGATGGTTTTGAATATTCTGGGTTTATTATGATTCCATATAAATTTTAAGAACATTTTTTTCTGTTTCTTTGAAGAATGCCATTGGTATTTAGATGGGGATTGCATTGAATCTGTAGATTGCCTTGGGTAGTGTGAATATTTTAACAATATCAATTCTTCTAATCCACAGTATGGAATATTATTCCTTTTTTTATGTGTCATCTTCAATTTTTTTAATCAATGTTTTCTTATTTTCATTATAGAAATCTTTCATCTTCTTGTTAAGTTTATTCCTAGGTATTTTATTTTAATTTTAGATATTGTAAACCTTCTTTGTTTCTTTTTCAGATTATTTACTGTTGACTTGTGGAAATGCTAATGATTTTTGTATACTGATTTTGTATTCAGTAACTTTATTGAATTTGTTTATCAGTTCTACTAGAGTTTTTTCTTAGGTTTCTGTAGGTATAACATCATATCATCTGCAAACAAGGATAATTTGACTTCTTCCTTTCCTATTTGAATACCTTTTATTTCTTTTTCTTGTCTTATTGCTCTAGCTAAAACTTTCAGTAGTATTTTGAATTAGCAGTAATGAAAGCGGGCATCCTTTTCTTGTTTCAGATGTTAAGCAGTATTTTTCAACCTTTTTTCTCTCACAGCTCACTTGAACCTATAGTTAAACTTCCATGGCACAGTGAAATTATGTTAATCTAGAAAAAAAGAATATACTTACTGTGCTTTGAACTTCTTTTGAAAATAATTTAATTAATGAATTTTAAAAATTTTCAAGGCACACCTAAGATCCTCTCATGGCCCAGCAGTGTGCCACAGATATCATTTGTAAATTGCTGTAGTAGAGGAAAGGCTTTCAGTTGTTCCCCATTCAGTATTATTCTCACTATGGGTCTGTCATATATGGCTTTTATCATGCTAAGGTAAATTCATTTATACTCAATTTTTTGAGAGTTTTTATCATGAAACGATGTTAAATTTTCAAGCGAGGTTAAATGTTCAAATGCTTTTTCAGCATCCACTGAAATGATGATATGGTTTTTACCCTTTGTTCTGTTGAAGTGAGGTATCACATTGATTGGTTTCCTTATGTGGAATCTTCCTTGCATTCCTGGAATGATCCCCACTTGATCATGATGAATAATCTTCTTAATGTGTAGTTGACTTTGATTTGCCAGTATTTTGTTAAGGAGTTTTTACATCAATCTTCATCAGAAATATTAGTGTATAGTTTTCTTTTTTTGTTGTGTCTTTGCCTGGTTTTGGTGTCAGAGTGATACAGGCTCATAGAATGAGTTTAGGAATATTCATTCTTCCTTGATTTTTTGGAATAGTTTAAGTAGGATTAGTATTAGTTCTTCCTTGAATGTTTGGTAGAATTCAGCAGTGAAGCAAGCAGGTCCTGCGGGTTTTGTCTATGGGAGAATTTTTATTATTACTTTTATCTCATTACTAGTTATTGGTTTGTTCAGGTTTTGGATTTCTTCCTGGTTCAACCTGGGTAGGTTGTATGTGTCCAGGAACTTATCCTTTTCTTCTGATTTTCCAATTTATTGGCATGTAGTTGCTAATAGAAGCCTCTAACGATTGTCTGCAGTATTGGTTGTGATGGCTCCGTTTTCGTCATTGATTTTATTTATTTGGGTCTTCTATCCTTTTTTCTTGGTCTGACCCAAGGTATGTCAGTATTATTTATTTTTTCAAAAAAAGTTTTTGTTTCATTGATTTTTTTTGTTCCTATGTCATTTATGTCTTCTCTGGTATTTATTATTCTTCCAATTCTTTGTGATACAAAGAAACTACTTTTTTTATAAAGGCACCTATTGCTATAAACTTTCTTATTAATGTTTTTCCTGTATTCCATCAGTTTGATACATTTTATTTTTATTTCCATTTGTTTTGATTACATTTTTAATTTCCTCCTTAATTTCTTTGTTGACCTACTGTTTATTCAGGAATGTATTATTTGATTTTCATGTGTTTGTATATTTTCTAGTAGCAAGTGTTCCTCTTGTTACTGATTTCTAGTTTTGTAGTCAGAGCACATACTTAGTGTATTTTCAGTTTTTAAAAAAAATTTTACATCTTAGTTTGTGACCTTTTATGTGGTGTATCCTTGAAAACAATCTATGAGCTAAAGAGAAGAAAGTATATTCTACAGCAGTTGGGTGAATTGTTCATTTTGTCTATAGTGCAGGTTCAGTCCAATGTTTCTTTTATTTTCTGTCTGGATGATCTGTCTAGTGCTAAAAGTGGAGTGTTGAGTTGCCCAAACATTATTTTACTGGGGTCTGTCTCTTTAGCTCTGATGGTATTTGCTTTATATATCTGAGTGCTCCAATGTTGGGTGCATTCCTATTTAGAATGGTTATATCCTCTTACTGAAATGACTCATTTATCATTACTTTATGACCTTCTTTGTCTCATTTTACTATTTTTGTCTGGAAATCTATTTTATCTGATAGACATATGGAGGTCCTTCCTTCCTTCCTTCCTTTTTAATTTCTTGCTTTTTATTCTTTGTGTATCTGTTGTAAGTTTTTTGATTTGAGGTTACCATGAGTCTTAGAAATAACATTTTATAACCAGTTATTTAAAGTGTATGACAACTCTGCTTACATACAAAGAAAGAAGCAAGGAGAAATCTAATACAGATTCTACCCTTTAACTCCATCCTTCCCTCTGCCTTGGTGATGTTCCATCCATATCTTTTTATACTGTCTGTCAAAAACTCCTGGTAGTTATTTTTGATAGGTTTATCTTTTAGTCTTCCTACTCACGACATAGTTATTTGTACAGTACAGTTTCACGGTAGAGTAATTTGTATTTGTGTGACTTCCAGACAGTTACCAGTTAGCTGTGTACCTTCAGGTGATTTTTTATTGTTCATTAATATACTTTTCTTTCAGATTGAAGAACTCCTTTTTAGCATTTCTTCCTTTAGCTTTTGTTTGTCTGGGAAAGTTTTCATTGCTCCTTCCTGTTTGATATACTTCCAGGGTGTAAAAGTCTTAAGCTTAAGGCTTTTTTCTTCAGCACTTTGAGTATGTCATACCACCCTCTCTGGCCTGTATGGTTTTCACTGAAAAGTCTGCTGCCAGATGTACTGGAGCTCCTTTGTTTTCTTTTTTCTTGCATCATTTTGGACCTTTTGTTTATCCATGTCCTTTGGGAGCTTGCTTATTAATATTAACTGCTTTGAGGGAGCCTTATTTGGGTTAAATCTGCTTGGTGTGCTTGACCTTCTTGCACCTGAATATTCATATCTTTCTGTCGCCTTGGAAAAGTCTGTTATTTGTTCTAATAAATCTTACACCCCAATCTCTCTACCTCCTCTTTAAGGCCCATAACTCTTAGATTTATACTTCTGAGGATTATTTTCTAGATCTTGTAGGCATGTTTTATTCTTCTGTTTGATTTTTTTTTTCTATTTTTCTTCTGACTATATTTTCAAGTACCTGTTTTCAGGCTCACTAATTCTTTCTTCTCCCTGGTCAATTCTGATATTGAAAGACTCTAATGCATTTCTCAATTCGTTGGTTGAATTCTCAAGCTCCAGAATTTCTACTTGAATTTTTTTTTTATTATTTCACTCTTTTTGTTAAATTTCTATGATAGGCTTCTGAATTCAGAATATTTCTGTATTCACAGGCTTCTATGATGTCTTTTAGTTCATTGAGTTTCTTCAGGACATCTATTTTGAATTCTTTGTATGAAAGATCACACATCTCCATCACTCCAGGATTGGTCACTTGTACTTCATTTAGTTCATTTGGTGAGATCCTGTTTCCTTGATGTTCTTGATGCTTGTGGGTGTTCACTGATGTCTGGGCATTGAAGAGTTAGGTATTTATTCTAATATTTGTAGTCTGGACTTGTTTGAACCCATTCTTCTTGAGGATACTTTTCAGATGTTCAAAGGGAATTGAATGTTGTGATCCAAGCTTTGATAATTGCAATTATACCAGGACCTGGCGGTGCCCCAAACCCAATAATTCTGTGACTCTTCCCTAAACTATCTGTGACTCTTAAAAACTCCTGGTGGTACTGCTTTGGTGGGCTTGAGTAAGATATAGGAGAAAGGGTTTTACTCTCTTCCATTTCTCTCTGTGTTGAACTTGGTATTTGTCAGAGGGATGATCGCTGGAGGCTTCTATTTGGCATCTTGCTCTACCTTTCCCCCAATCTTTGTTCTTCAAATGGACCTTTGTGGTTTTTATTTGTTTTGGTTTGCTTTTATGTCATTTAACTTTCAGTAAATTGGCTAATTCCACAATTGAACATATGGTGTATAATTTTTTTTAATAGAAATATAAGAACATTGTGAAGTCTTTATTTGAACAGATTTAAGTATATTACTAATATCCAGGCCCTGTGTCTCATTCCATGATGATTTATATATCTAAGAAATTGCAAAGTATAACTTTTACAGTGAATGAGTAAAATAAATTTATTCTTTTCAGTACAGAGCAAAGGAATGCCTGAGTAACTCTAGAATATGAATTTGTTGTAAGGCCATTAATCTATATAAATGAAATTTCTCCTTATTTCAGAGGGATTTATATCTTTTACCTTTACAATATCAGAATAGATTTCCTTCAGAATAATCTATTGCTTTGGGTAGCATACTCTGAGGAAATGTTTACTTTTTCAATTAAGGCTATGTAGAGTTTTGTTTCCGTGTTCCCTTTGTAAAATTTTATTTCATTAACCTTCTGACACCTGGCTTTATTTGATCACGTTCTCACTATAATATCATAGGGCAATCAGTTGGACTTCTTTCTATTTGATAAAATTTAAACATTCTCAGTTCACATAGTCAAAACAAAATAGTATTAATTGATAGTTTAGGGAAGTTCCTAATCAGATTAGGGAAGAATGACAGAATTTTTGTTTGAAAATATACAGAATTTAAAAAAAAAATTTAGTTTATCCTGTTAAACTGTACCTCATAGTAGCTCATGTCAGAGATTTATTCAAGCTGTTCATGGGCAGTTTGTGAGAACTCTGTGAAACGTATAAAAGCTCCATTCCAGACTGAAGATCACGTTCCTGCTGCATTTCAAGTGATACCACTGACGTTGCCCAGGCCTGCTGTGTTGATCAGTAAGTGGTGTTGAGGAGTTGTCTAAACTGACGGACCCAAGGCACACATTCATTAGATGCTATCTGAAACTCAAGTGTACCTATCGCCCTCAGTTAGACTTTCTTCACTTCAGAAAGCTGAATTTTTATTAAGTGAAAATTTATGCTTTGACCATGGTCTTGGGAGCATATTTGTTTCTGAGCAACTGAACAGTTGCCAAGACTTAGCAATAATGGGTGATTAGGGTGGGAGTTGATGTTTAACCATGAAGTGTTGTGATAAATTGAAAGGCATTTGTGCACCCAGTTTCACTGCCTCCACACTGAAGGGAGTTGAAATCTCAACCATTTTTCAAAAGCAGCCATTTAGTTCCTGTTCTACTTTATTCATATAGGAACTCTTCTTATACATTTCCTGTTCTTGTTGTGTCTCTTACTTTCAAACTCATTCATCAAATATCCATCCGTATCTTTCTACAGCTCTTCACACATCTGGGTTTTGAAATAATATCCCTTTGGGTGAACTCCCAGTGCCTGCTTTCCAGCCCTTTCCTCATCTCATTCGAAACTGCTGTTCACTTTTTCCTAACATATGTCTTGCTAAGACATTATTTTATTGTTGTTTATTTTTATGCATTTCTAGTTATTTTTGGAGACTTGGGGACTGTACTAGTTTATTGTAGATGACCTCAGACTTTCTGTTATGTATGTAAAAATGCAGAGTCTGACACTCATTGGAGTGTAAAATACAAGCTTTCACCACAGACGTGACCTCATTTCATCAGACGCTGCTAAGATTGCAGAGATTTCCCTTCCTGTTGTCACACCTCCCTCAAGGTGTCTTAACTCCCGACTTCCAGGTTCAACACTGTTCAGCTTTGACGAAGTCAATCTCATTACTGACTGAAAGCTCCCTGAATTTGCCAGGGTCACGTTGCATTCTTTCTCTATTATACCTTCTTCCATAGTGTCAGCATCTTGAAATTAATAAACTTACTGTTTGTGTTCATTATCCAAGTCCACAATAGAGTCATGATCAACTCTTATGGGGTACCATGCAGTAAGCATTACAGTGAAACCTAGTATAGTTATCACCTTTACTGGAGGGTTACCTGTCTTAAATGGGTAAATTATCTTGGTGCAAATTTGAGAGAGAAAATTATCTCAACTTCATCTGTCAAAAAGATATTTATTTATGTATTTATTTATTTGAAGGAAAGTGAATGTTCTGTGTAGGGGATTCATTATACGTATAGTACAACATAATGGGACTGGTTATCTATTGAATAGATAGAAGACCAATATAGTAAGAAAGACTAGTTTAAAAAAATAATAATAACTATAGTAACCTCAAACTAAATGGGCCATATTAAAATTCTCAGTTTCATCTAATGTTTCAACAAATAAGAACTCTGATTAGGGAATCATATGGACCTAAAATATAAAGGCATAATGTAGATTAAAACATTTGAGCACATCTGGAAATTTGCAAAATGCACATGTAATCAAACTACAATGCAAGAAAAGCTTTCCCCAAATGATAAGATAAATACAAGAAGAAAGAGGAGAAATGAAAATGAACATCTGTTTGCCGTCCTGGATTTTGTTCAGTACTGTGTGTTCAAAAATACTGTCATTGTATGATTTCCAAAACCCATTTTTCAATTGATTTGATTTCTTTTTAATTCATATTCATTGATGTTGAAAATTCAATTGTTCTTCATTTATGCACTTCACTAAGAAAGGTGGTTGTGTATTGATCCCACTGCAAACACCCAGGTTGGTTGATACAGTTTCTTGAAATTGTACTAAATTTTCAATGTAAATGATTGTTGTCTTTTTATTGATCAGCACATCAGCTCTGTCACATAAAATTATTTAAATCCTGAAATGGCGAAGAAGAACGCAAATTCTATCATCCTAGTCAGTAAACCTGCATCTACGATAGAATTTTAATGTCTTTTCATGGATTCAAATGTTTTTCTTTAATAAGACAGGGAAAAGCTTAATTTTTTTTAATTCATTTGGAGTCACCTCATTTCTCTCTTCTCCTCTGCACTGTTTGTTACATGCAGGCACAATCCAGCAGAGAAAACCTTTGTAATTTGGCAGTAACAGCACAATTCTAAATAAAGGATGAGTTTTATGCAAACTACTGTGCTTTTCTTGCATTAACAAAAGTGCTGTGATTTACTTGTGATACACACACAGTCTACCATTTGCAAAATCCCTTATTAATGATATTTTGTACCTTCTAATGTTCTGCAGCCTAAGACTCAGTCATATTTTTATGCATTAGGTAATGATGTTTTCAGATGACTCTTGTTTTTGTTCTTTTTTCACAAAGGTTGCTTTAATTTGTTCGTGTTTTGTAGCTATACATCTTCTTAGTTAAAACTGTGTTAGAATGTTTTTAATTAAATGTTTTAGTGTGCATTTTAATGATATTTTAAGAATGCCATTTTAAGCACTCATTCTTGGATTCATTCATTTGGGAGAAACTAGTATAAAAAGTTATACTATGGTTGGCCTTGCAACTGAATGTTCCCTCAATAGCTTTATATAAAAAGCAATGGGCAAACAGTTTCTCTTCTGAAGATCAGGGTCAAAATCTTAAAGCTAATTCGAAATTCACTACATAGAGAATGGAGAAGAGGTGAGGGCATAGGAATGGAAGAAAAACTTGGTCTGACCTTTTCTAAGGACGTGTCCTAGATAAGTAAGTTTTCAAATAAGATGGGCAATATTTCTTATTAGTAAAATGAAAGCATAAATGTTTTATTCATCCAGTCCTCTTCTAATTAAGAAAAAAACTTGAAGAACAACTCCAGTTTTACATATAAATCAGGAATTTATTTATTTATGTATGTCCAGATTTTTGATCATGCCTTGAATTCATTATCAGAGTGGACTTTGCAAATGCCCACTATTTTCATTGATTCCTCTTTGTCATTTTTATCTACTTTGCCTTATATAGTTACTTAGGAACCGTGTACAGATATTAAAACCTCTTTGTTAATTAACTTTATTAATATTTCCTGATTTACTCATACTGTTTATCAAACATTCTTTTGTAATAATTTGACAGAACATTTAAAATGTGTTAAAGATACTATATTTCTCATTAGCCAAATCATTGTCTATGCTGCATTCTTGGAACAAGGTAAAGGACAAGTTTTCATTCCACTGAGGAAAAATAGGCAGTAGAGCAATTATATTTATTTCCCCAAAATGTGCTATACTTTCTAAAAAAATTTTGACTTGATCCTGGAGCTATATGGGAAATGATACTGTCTCTTTATGGACCATCAGCCTATGTACATGTTTCTAGCTGGTCATCACACAGCTGTTTTTGTTCAGGGGACTCAGCAGAAGAGTGTTCACAAGTGTGAGTCACTTCAGAGGAGGATGTGAAACAAGAGAGAGATAATTATTATAATTAATGAAAGGTAAGAGATGACCATGCATTTTGTTTTAAGAAGTTCTCTGTATTAGAAGTTATACTTGTTGGCATACAATTAATTATGGTTTAGTAGGTCAGGGTTATAAAGTATGAAGCAGATATTTAAAAAAAATTTTTTTTTTAAGAAGTAGCAGCCCAATTGTTTATCCCCCTGTCAGTAAGTCCAAAGAAAGAGATATTTACTTAATTATTACCCCTTCTTGTACATTCCAGGCTCTTCTTCATGCTAGGAGCCTTTGAGGAGGCCTCCATCATGGGGCTCTTATGAGGATTAAATGGGTTAATGATTAACACTTCCAACCATGCTTTGGACACTTCATGCTGTGTCAGCCTTTGCCTTTCATGGCTCGTTGAGCCCTAGTGGTAGGTAGTTTGTGTTGTTGATATTCATTAGACCAGCCCTGGTCCTTCAGATTTTCCTTTGTCTCATTTTATTCAAATTTCATATCATTGAAAAGCTAATTTTACATGAAAACTGAATTAAGGATTTAATGATTGCCTCTCTCAACAAAGTCACAAATAGAATTTCTGTAAATTCTAGTTTCTCTAATGCATTTTAAATTTGATTGCATATGAGTGCATGTTTATTTTTGCATTTGCAAGTTTTCAAAACTTGATCTTAGAAATAAGTAGTGAACTCACCCTTGGCCCTGACTATATACAATAGCTCTTAAGGCAGGGTGAGTGTTTTCTTTTTGATCCATGAACCACTACCTGAGTATGGTTATTATTCACTTAACTGAATTAACTTAGCCATAAAACAAATAAAAGGGCCTAATAGACATTTATAGAACATTCTACACACAAATTATTGACTACAAAGTATATATTTTTCTTACCAGCACATGAGACATTTTCTAAGATTAATCACATTAAGCCACAAAACAAGTATTAGCAAATTCTAAAAAATCAAAATCTTTCCTTGTATCTTCTTAGACCATTGTGAAATTAAGGAATTAATTCCAAGAGATACACTCAAATCTAGACAAAGTGATCAAAATTAAACAACCTATTGCTGAATAATCTTTGGGTCAACAATGAAATTAAGATGGAAATCAAGATTCCTCGAACTGAATGACAAAGGGGACCCAAGCTTTTCAAGTCTATGGGATATAGTAAAAGTAGTCTGAAGGGGAAAATTCATAGCCCTCAATTCCTACATCAAAAAGACAGTGAGAACACAAATTAAAAAACTAATGTCATATCTCAAGCAATTAGCAAAAGAAGAACAAATGAAATCCAAAGGCAGAGGAAGAAAAAAAAAATACAAGTATCCCAGCAGAACTAAACGAAACAGAAACTGAAAAACAATACAAAGGATCAATGGAACAAAAAGTTGATTCTTTGACAATATAAACAAAATTAATAGACTACTAGCTGAATTGGTCAGAAATAGAAAAGACTCAAATAAGCTCAATCAGAACTGAAAAAGGAGACATTACAACTGATACTGCAGAAATACAAAATATCCATGAATACTACTAAAATCTCTATGCAAATGAACTAGAAAACCTAGAAGAAATGAATAAAATCCTGGAAATATACAACCTCTGAAGTCTGAATCAGGAAGAACTAGAAATCCTGAACAGACCAGTAACAAGCAACAAGATTAAAAATATCCCAACAGCAACAACAAACCAGTAACAAGCAACAGGATTAAAAATATCCCAACAGCAACAACAAAAAGCCCCCTGGCCAGATGGATTCATAGCCAACTTCTATCAGCCCTATAAGGAAGACCTGGTGCCTCTCCTACAGAAATTATCCCATAACATCACGGAGGTGGGAATCCTCCCTACCTCATTCTACAAAGCCATTATCACCTTAATCCCATAGCCAAAGGACATAACAAAAATGAAAACTACACCCTCATAAACACAGATGCAAAAGTCAACAATAAAGTACTAGCAAGATGAATTCAACAACACATCAAAAAGACAATTCTCCATGACCAAGTGGGTTTCATTCCAGGGATGCAAGTGTAGTTTAACACAGAAAAATTAATAAACATGATTCACCACATAAACAAAAATGAAGACCATATGGTCATCTCAAAAGATGCAGACAAAAATTGATAATTCTGCCACCTTTTCATGATAAAAGCTCTCAATAAAACTAGGTATAGAAGAAATATACCTCAAAATTATAAAAGCTATGTATAATAAACCTATGTCAACATCATAGTGAATGGGGAAAAATTGAAAGCATTCCTTAAACCCAAACTATACAAGGGTACTCACTATCAACAGCTTTATTCAACATTGTATTAGAAGTCCTAGCCAGAGCATTCAGGCAAGAGAAAGAAAGAAATGGCATCCAAATTGGGAAAGAGAGGTTCATAGTATCCCAATTTGTTGATGATATGATCTTTATAAGTATCTAGAAAACTGTAAAAACTCCACCAAAGAACCACTAGGACTGATAAAGAAATTCAGCAGAGTCTCAGATTATATTTGATATGCACAAATCAGTATTTCTGTAAACTAGTAACAGTCAAGCAGAGTCACATCAAGGACTCAATACCATTCACAGCAGCTACAAAGAAAATAATATACCTATGAGTATACTTAACGAAAGAGGTGAAAGATCACTACAAGGAGAAGTACAGAACACTGATGAAAGAGATGACAGAGGACACAAACAGATGGAGAAATGTCTCTTGCTCATGGATTGGCAGAATCAGCATCATTAAAATGTCAAATTCAGCACCATCACCATTAAACTGCCAACATCATATTTCACAGATCTAGAAAAAATAATCTTAAGCTTCATTCGAAACCAAAAGGAGCCCAAATAGCAAAAGAAATCTTAACTAAAAGGAGAAAATTTGGAGGCATCATATTACCTGACTTCAAATTATGCTGCAAGACTGTAGTAACAAAAACAGCATGGTACTGCTATAAAAGTAGACACGTAGACCAGTGGAACAGAATAGAAAACCGAGAAATAACACTGTATAGCTTATGACCAACTGCTCTTTGACAAAACAGACAGCAGCATTCACTGGGGAAAGAAAGCCCTACTCAGTGCATGTTGCTGAGAAAATTGGATAGCCACATTCAGGAGAATGAAAGAGAACCCTGTTTCTTACCATATATAAAAAGTCATTCAAGATGGATAAAAGACTTAAAGGTAATACATGAGTCCATAAAAATTCTAGAAGAAAATGTAGGAAAAATTCTTCTAGACATCAGGCTGGGCAAAGAATTTATGACTGAGACCCCCCCAATAGTATATATAGCAACAATGAAAGTAAATAAATTGGTCTTAATTAAATTTAAAAGCTTCTGCACAGCAGAGGAAATAATCAACAGAATGAATAAACAATTTACAGAATGGGAAAAAATATTTGGCAGCCATACATTCAACGAAGGACTAATACTCAGAATTTACAAAGAACTAAAAAAAAATTTTAATTTAATTTTTAAAAAAATCAAAAAGTGAACAAAAGGGGCCTATGGCTCAAAGGAGTCAGGTGCTGGCCCCATATACCAGAGGTGGCGGGTTCAAACCCGGCTCCAGCCAAAAACTGCAAAAAAAAAAAAAAAAAAAGTGGGCAAAAGACAGAAACAGAAGTTTTTCACAACAAGATAGACAAATGGCCAGCAAACATGAAAAATTTGTCACTATCACTAATGTTCAGGGAAATGCAAATTAAAACTATAATGAAATACTACCTAACCCCTATTAAAATAGCCATTATTAAAAGGTCAAAAAAGAATAGATGTTGACGTGGATGCAGAAAGAAAGGAATGTTTATACACTGTTGGTAGGACTGAAAATTAAGAAAACCTCTAGGGAAAACAGTGTAGAGATTCCTCAAAGAAATAAATGTGCGCCTATCATTCAATCCAGCAGTCCCACTGCTAGGCATCTTCTCAAAGGAAAGGAAGTCATTTTATCACAAAAGACACTGCACTTGAATGTTTATCGTAGCTCAGTTCACAGTTATAAAGATGTGGAATCAACCTAAGTGCCCATCAGTTCATGAGTGGGTAAAGAGAATATAATACACACACACACACACACACACACACACACACACACACACACACACCGTGGAATACTACTCAGCCATCAAAAGGAATGAAATAATGTCATTTGCAGCAACTTAGATAGAACTGGAGACCATTATCCTAAGTAAAGTATCTCCATAAGGGAAAAATGTTGTCCAGCCTATGTTCTCACTAATAAGTGGGAGCTAAGCAGTCAGTACACTGGCACAAAGAGATGTAAAGGACAATGAAAACCAAGACGTGGGAGGTGACAAAGGGGTAGTGAAAGATAAAAACTTGCCTGTTGGGTACAATGACTGTTATTCTGGTGATAGGCACATCATAAGCCCTGACTTAAGATTTATACGTTATCCATGTAACAAAAACATTTGTACCCTCTCCTTAATATTTTGAAAATACAAATTGAAAAGTACCTTCGGCTCGGCACCTGTGGCTCAACGGGATAAGGCGCCAGCCATGTACACCTGAGCTGGCGGGTTCGAATCCAGCCCGGGCCCGCCAAACAACAATGGTGACTGCAACTAAAAAAAAAAAAAAAAAAAAAAAGTTGAAAAGTACCTTCATTTTAATTTAGCCTATTATAAATCACTGTATGATTTCTGGATGTAAATACTGCTGTTCTCTAAATTAATTAGAAACTACTGAATCTATCAGTAATTAATAATCAAGATCATCACAGCCTAAATTATAAGATTGTGTCAGAAACAGGCAGAATCACTCTCTTCTTCTTGGGCATATGCTAAGAAATAAACTTCTAATACCCCATCCGTTGTGGCCTCATTTCTAAATGAGCCCCATGAGGACACACTCTTTAGAAACATGTAGATGTAGTTTCGCACCCAGGTTCTTTCCAAGAGTAATTTCGCGACTGCTACAGATGTCTTTACATCACGTAAAATGTAAATGCGCAAAATAGGAGATGCAAAATAGTTTTCATAATTTAGATTTTGAGTATCATTCATACCTCAAGCCTAATTAAGTGTTCACTCAGTGTTGATTGGCTTGAACCTCATCTTTTTTCTTGCTAACAGAAGTAAGTATCACCTAAAACGTTTGTAGATACAAAGGCCTGAGATCCCCACTTCCCTACTTAGACAACCAGGGCCAAGCAGAGTCTTCAATTTTATAGTCATTGCTAAATAAAAGTGAAACACCATGACCCTTGCACAGAGTGCAGACATGTGAAAGACCGCCCTGCCTCTCCCTTGGAATCGGTGAGTTCTTTTCTGCCCAATGAGAGGAGAAATTGACACAAATAAACCTCAAGTAAGCCATTGCCACAAATTCACATCCCCACAGGAAGATCACTCTCACGGGCCAGCTTGTACTGACTCCTTCAAAAACTAGTCTTGCTTCTGCCCTTCCGGGGTCAGTGAGGACACCCAACGGGCTTTTCTTTCTTCACCTGCCATCCCACCGTCACATTGTCCTTCTCAGATGTCCAGTCGAGGCCCACGCTGCAGCCCCAGGGCATGTCCTCTCTGCTCAGTAACCCTCAGCCTAAATCCAGACTTCTTCTCACAGGGAGGCCTCCCGCTTTTGGGTCACTTCCTGGGCAGCCCTCCTTCCAGCTTGAACCAGGTAAATATACGCTCAGTTCTTAGAATATCCCTGGCGCATCCTCCATAGAATCTGCTCTCTTTTTAATTCTTTCCCCTGTCCTGCCTCCTTCCCCCAACATTCTCCCCACCCCACCCCCGTCACTCACTTATTCCCACTCCCCTCCCAGGCCTGTCTTCTTCCTTGCAGAGCCTTCCCTGTGCTCGCTGCCCTATTGTGTCCTGAGGCTCTCCCAGCCGAGCTCAGCTGCGACACACCACACTGGCTGGTGACTACTCGTCCTGACCAGCTGCCAGCTCTTTCAAGGCGAGCTCTGTCCTCGGGGATTCTTACCTCTGTATTTCCAGTCCTGGTTCTAGGCCAGGCATAGCCCTCTATGTGTGTTTTGTTTTTTGTCTCTTTAAATAAAACAAACTGGGTTTCATATTAGATCAATCACTTGGACGGGAACATAGAGGAAACAAATGGGCCCATGTTGCTTCCAGACTGAGTCAGTGGTGTTTTCTTGGATGGATGCTTCAGAACTCCACCTCCCACCAAAGGGTTTCTGGTTGGGAGGAGGCTGGTGGGTGCCCAGCAGGGCTGTCTCTGAGTTGTCTCCAAATGACTAGTTTCACTTAGAATAAGCAACATCTGATCTCTCTTATGTAAACAGTTCAACAACTTAATCTTTTAGGAAGGGTGGTATCATAAATTAAAAGAGCACTTGGCATAGACTCAGAAGACTTTAACTTGCATTTATGCCATGTCATTTACAGCAATTCTGTGACCTTGGGTCACCCTGTAAACTCTGAGTCCGTTTCTTGTAAAATCGAGGTCAAATACACCTAACTCAGGAATGATCATGAGGATTAATACAGATGAAAATTCTTTGCAAACCAAAGTGCTAAAAGAGATTAAAACTTACAGTATCATGATCTGCATTAAAAACTTGACTAGATTGATATTCAGCCTTTGTATTATTCTCTTCTTTTAGTAATGTGCTTAAAATTCCTAATTATTACCGACCTTTACATTTAGGGTAGTATTCTGTGATTGTCACGTAAACAGGACTTGTATTCTAATAATAACTTTATTTGACAATAAATTTACAGAAGTTGTAAAAATTGTGTGTTAATATTTTTCATTCATTTAATAAAATCACAGACATTTTACAAGACCTCTTGTTCCATCAAAACACCCCAGCAATAAAAGAAGGCATTGCTAGTTGGAGTATTTACAGATAATAGCTCTTTTCAGAGAAGGAAGGTGCAGACATGTTAAGGACCACAGCATGGAGTTGGATAATCTGAGGTTTAAATCTTGGCTTTTATTTGCCTTATAACTTGAACAGATTGTGTAACTTTTCTGAGTCTCCTTCTTTGCATCAATTAGATGTGAGGAATAATAACATCTACCTCACAGGGAAGCTGGAAGCATTTTATCCATTTATAGCATTTTGCATAGTAGAACTGTTTCCAAAATTGGAGTCAAATGCTCTCAAAGTTTGTTGCTTCTAAATTTATGTAATATTCTAAATCCTCTTTTGTCATTTCAACAAGATTACAGCATCTTCACCAGGAGTAGACTCCGTTTCAAGAGATCACTTTCTTTCCTCACTGATAAGACACACCTCCTCATCAATTCAAGTTTTATCTTGAGATTGCAGCAGTTAAGCCACATCTTAAGCTCCACTTCTAATTCTAGCTCTCCAGCCATGTCCTTTCACATCTGACTAATGTACAATGTGACTTTGTACATTGAAGTATTGAACCCCTCAGAGTCATTTGGGAAGGCTGGAATCAACTTCTTCCAAACTCCTGTTAATGTTGATGTTTTGACCTTTTCCCATGAATCACAAATGTTCTTTTTAAAAAAAATTTTTTTAATGTTCTGCTGATCATAAATGTTTGTAATAGTATCCAGAATGTTGAATTCTTCCAAGAAGATCTTCAATGGACTTTGTCCATATTTATCAGAGGAATTACTGTCTATGGTATCCACAGTCTTACGCAGTGTATTTATTAAATAATAAGACTTGAAAGTTTAAATTACTGCACAATGGATGCTATATTGGCAGCAGCAAAACAATATTAATATCTTTGTGCACATCCATCAGAACTCTCGGTTGACCAGGTAAATTGTCAATAAGCAGTAATGTTTTGAAAGGATTCTTTTTTCCTGAGCAGAAGGTCTCAACAGTGGGCTTAAAATATTCAGCAAAGTGTCCTATAAACACACATGCTGTCATTCAGGTTTCCTTGTCCCTTTGTAGAGCATAGGCAGAGTTGGTGTTGCAACATTCTCAGGGCCCCAGGGATTTTGGAATTGTAAATGATCAGTGACTTAGTCACCAGCTGCATTAGTCTCTAAGAACAGCGTCAGTCTGTCCTTTGAAGGTAGACGTTTACTTCTCCTCTCTAGCTATGGAAGTCCTCAATGGTGTCTTCATTTACTAGAAGGCTGTTTCACCTCCTTGGAAATCTGATGTTTAGTGTTGCTGCCTTCATCAGTGGTCTTGGCTGGGTCTTCAGGACAGCGTAATGCAGCTTTGTCATCAGCACTTGCTGCTTCATCTTGTACTTCTGTGTAATGGAGATGCTTCTTTCCTTAAACCTCATGAACCAACCTCTGCTAGCTTCACACTTTCTGTCTGCAGCTTCCTCACCTTTCTCAGCCTTCATAAAATCTAAGAGAATCAGGGCCTTTTTCTGGGTTAGACTTTGGCTTAAGGGAATATCATGAGTGGTTTAATCTTCCATCCAAACCACAAAACCTTTCTCCATATCAGCAGTAAGGCTATTGCACTTTCTTATTGTCCATGTGTTCACTGGAGTACTGCTTTTAATTTCTTTAATAACTTTTACTTTACAATGTACAACCTGCCTAATACTGGTGATAGGCCTCGTGTTCATGTCTTGGCTTAGCACATGCCTTCTTCACTGAGCTTGATTCTAGCTTTTGATTTATAGTGACAGATGTATGACCCTTCCTCTCTCTTGAACACTTGGAGACCATTGTAGGGTTATTAACTGGCCTAATTTCAATATTGTTGTGTCACAAGGAATGGGGAGGCCAGAGAGAGGAAGAGAGAAAAGGGAACGGCCAGCTGGCTAGCGGAGCAGTCGGAACACACATAACACTTTCGCATTAAGTTTGCCGTCTTAAATGGAGTTCATGGAACTCCAGAGCAATTCTGATAGTAACATTAAGATCACTGATCATAATCCCTGAAGTGGACATCATAATAATGAAAGAGTCTGAAACATGAGAATTACCAAAAGTAGCACAGAAGGTGAGTGCATGCTGCTGGGAAAGTGGCAGCACCGGTTAATGTGCTGGACGCTGGGTTGCCAGAAACCTTCATTTGCAAAAGATTTGAGTATCTGTGAAATGCAGTAGAACCAGTCATGCTTATATTAAGAAAATATATTACACCTCCGTTTCTAGATTATGATTGTTGGAATTTGGGGGCTTTACCTCTGTTTAATTTCTAGAAACAGCATTGTTGTTGTTTTCTTTCTTTTTTTAGAGACAGAGTCTCACTTTATGGCCCTGGGTAGAGTGCCATGGCTTCACACAGCTCACAACAACCTCCAACTCCTGGGCTTAGGCGATTCTCTGGCCTCAGCCTCCCGAGTATCTGGGACCACAGGCGCCCGCCACAACACCCAGCTATCTTTTTGTTACAGTTCAGCCGAGGCTGGGTTTGAACCCGCCACCCTCGGTATATGGGGCCAGCACCCTACTGACTGAGCCACAGGAGCCACCCCTGTCATTGTTTTCTTTATTGTTAAGTTTATGTTAAAAAGTTTTTTTTGGGGGGGGGGGAGTCAAAGCCAAGCTCCATTTCAACCTGCTAAATTTTAGTTACATAATTTTGAGAACTTAAGTAAATTAGATTATACAAAATTGTTGGAGTGTTGGATTTTTTTTTTTTTTTTTTTGCAGTTTTTGGCCCGGGCTGGGTTTGAATCCGCCACCTCCAGCATATGGGGCTGACACCCTGCTCCTTTGAGCCACAGGCACCGCCTGAGTGTTGGATTAATTTAATCAAATTAATCAGTCCTTTTTTGTTGGTTATGGATGTTCCTTTTGCCATTTTAATAGTCTCCAGAGAATTGAGAAAGACCAGGTCTTTTGAGATGCTTATAAATAGTTTTTTTTAATTATTCCCTTTTATTTATTCAAGAAATGTGAACTGAAGGAGCATCTTAAACCTTTTGGCCAAAGCTGTTTTATCACATCCTTTGACCTTTTGAAAAGGTCATATCCATTGCTAAAATTGTTTAAGGAAAGGAATTCTGACTTTCAGCCTAATAATTTTCACTTGGGTACACATAATCACAAAGATCAAAGTGTCACTCAGTGTTAAAACTTCAGCTTTTTTATTCTTGTTTTTGTATAGCTTGTTTTTTATTATTACTTACTGTTACTGAATTGCCACAGCATACATTAACAGAACGTGCTAAATCCCTTACTGCCAACACCCTCACCTGCTTAGGTGCGTTGTATTGTATTAAAAAATAACACTCTGGATCCCTTTACTATCAGGAAACAAAGATCATTTTTATTAATGTTGCTTCTGGGATGACAATGTCAGTCATCTCTTTGAAAATTCATTTTGGAAACTAAGTTTGTTCTTCTTTAAACCTTTCAAAAGAAGCTTTAAAATGGCAGGGGAAGATAATAATAATAGAGGAGATGTATCTGAACATTTATACAATGAAACTTGATTTAACTTTCCCTCAAACTCCATTTCAAACTTGCCTGTGTGCATGAAAATGCGCTGCCTAACTTCCCCTCCCTTTCTTTTTCAATTTTCTTTTCTTCAGCATCATGTGCTCTGAAGGGTTCTGTGCATTAGCTCAGACCTCCAGTCTTGTCACCAGGCACACCAGGGAGCTCGTGGGGCAGCAGGCCCAGACCGTTGGAGGAGGCAGGACAGAGTCTGACCGTAGACAGGAGAGGCCGAGAATAGTTCTCGATGCGAAATCCCCCCCACACACACAACTACAGAACACTTACACAGTGTTTTGATCTAACCTTAATGACCAAAGTTGCTATCACATGAAATACTAAAATGGAGAAGATGAAGATGGCTCTTGTAAACCTAGGAGTGATCATAGACTTAGAAAGAGTAGTTGCAGGTAATGCCCGACAGTGATTTGGAGAGCAGTAGAGGGGAACCAAGACCAGCGGTGCCTGTCCCCAGCTCCTCTCCCCACCCACCCCAGTGCTGTACCCACCACAGATAGGCAGTGTGGATGCCTATAGGAATCAACACAATTAATCCTGCGTTTCATGCTGACACTGCAGTCCTGCCAGGAGCCGGGCAGAATGGGAATTGAGTGAGGAAAACCTTGCCCTTACTGAGTGTCTCTGAGGGCCACTCTGGGAACTCTTGAGGCATGCCTGCCAGGACTGAGGCAGGTGTCTGGCATAGGACCCAGCTCTTTGCCTTCCACATCTGTGCTGCTGAAGAAGAGTTACCGAGAGTGGTTAGAGTGAATGGAGACTACACCAGGCATCTAAAGACACTGGCTTTTTTGTTTGTTTGTTGCTGTTACATTATTTTTATTGATAAGAATGCTGATGACTGTGCTTGTTACCGGACCAATCTTCAGGTATTATCAGCAGGTGAGAATGTCTAGGGAACAGCTCAGGTGAGAAGCCTTCATTGTAATGAATGCTACAAGAGATTTTGACGTAGATACTAACACTCCTCTTGGTCCTATACTTTGTTCTTTACACAAACCCTTAGGAGATCCTTGTCACGGTGCTGCTTTGTTTGTGTGACCTATTACTAATATCTTTAGACTGGGCTTTTCAAAGACCGGGAGAGTCTGTGCCTAGTTCTTTTTATTCTACCCCTGTGCTTGGTGCAAGGCCTGATACATGCTGAATATTATGGAGAGAAAAGATGGAGGAAGCATGAATTAAATAATTTTCTTCTCATTTGTTGATGTCATAACTTGCCTGATCTTGTACTGGGAGCCATGAAATATTTTTTTTTTTTTAGAATGAAAATGCTTTAATGAAAACAAAATACCAAAATGATATTCAGGATAGAAGAAAAATTTTAAAATATATACAAATATTAAAATGCATATATAATAGATAAAGTTATATGAATATTAATTACAAATAGTAATTAATTTGCCACTTTAAAACTTTCCTTTAGAGTATTATAATATTGTTGCAACAAATAAAAATAAAAACAAGGAAGAAAGCAAATTATTTCTTTTACATCAGACTAGTAGGATGACAAACATGAGCTATTTTACTTTAACCTTTTTTTTGTAATGTTTAATCTTATCACGCCCATAAATATATCATGTGTATATTATTTATAATATATAAAGGAGAACTCTGGCCTCCGGCCCACTGGGTTGGATCTGACTCTGCTTTCCTTTGCTTGGTGTGTACTAATAATTAGACCTCTACATTTACATCTATAAACTCAAAAGTCTAATGGTTACCAATGTCTTCAGTTTCAATACTTTAAATGGCCACTTCAATTTCATGGAAGTCAATATTGTCAATAAGTCTTTTAAGCGGACCAGCTCATATCTGTACGATGATCTGTGGTTTCTTGCATGATTCTGGGGTTTTCCTTTCTCCTTTCACAACTGTCCGTAATAGAAAACTGATGAATTTATGCAAGCATATAATATTATAGCTTGGAAGGATCTTAGTGGTCAGCCAATGACATCGGGGCAGAGGTGGAGCCAGTCACTTACAGATGGCAGCTCCCACATCAGGTCTTTCTCCATGGCACCCCCCCCAGGGTCCACCTGCTTCCCGTGAATTGTCACACTTCTATTTACCTGGCCCCTGGTACTAAAACGTTTTGAGACTGAAAAATCCTGAGTTGGATATAATAATGAAGATATTTGGTATGGCTTTCATGGTATTCTATTTCTATTTCAATCACTAGGACTATTTAAGAGAATAATTTCATAATAGTAACTGGCCTTAAATTGTAATTTTTGTAGTCATGTGTTTGTTTTGAAATTGTAAAGATTAAATTATGATAAATTTACTGGAAAGCAGAAATACAAAGGAAAATATCTTCCCTTGTTAAAAGCAGGAGAAATCACCCTGAAAGATGTTCCATTTAGGACTAATTTACTCAAAATGTGGTGTCTATTGTGAAGATTGATGACAGGTGGCCTTTTACAGAGCTTCGCAGCCTGAGTCTAATGTTGTAGTTCTTATTATCCTATACCTCCACAACGATAGAATTTTTTTTCACCCTGCCCTTTTTTCACAATATGGGACTGTAATTGAGTTCGTATTTCTTACCCAACCTTTCAGCTATAATTAATATTTTATTATATCGGATTTTATCACTAACTAGCAGAGCAGCGGGGTATTGAACCGGGCCTGCGCATGCTCCTAGACGCACACACGCAGAGCAGTACTCACTCGCTGGTGCCAGGCAAGCTCCTTGGAATGAGTTATGGCTGAGAAAGCATGAAAAATGCTTCTGTGCCCTGCAAATATTCCATAGCAATTTATGACTAGTCTTATCTAGATCAGAACAGGACAAAGAAAAATTAAGCTTGCTGATAGAATATTTAGCCCCATGGGTCTGTTTATGCTGTGCAGTGTGTTAACCCAGTGTCCACTGTCTGTCATTTAAAATGTAATGAGCAGGACTGTGTTGGGTTAGCTACTCTCAGCATTACACACAGGACACACTAAGGAATGCTAGCCATGATAACAGGCATTGAATTCTTTTGTTTCCCCTAATTTTAACCTACAGTAGAACCTCCACAGTCGACCACCTCCTTAAGTTGACCTAATTTTCATAGATACCCCATGTACATATCAGTACAGCAGGCCTAGTTCCTTCTGTTGACCACCTCCATGTGTTGGCCAGCTTTGTTACAGTCCCTTGTGTGGTCAGTTTACAAAGGTCTTACTGTAGTGACATACTTTTAAAAATTAGTTTAATTTACCAGGTTATTTGGAATATTAGTAAATGCTAAATAAAGAACAGGAAAAAAGGGTGGCACCTATGACTCAGTAAGTAGGGCGCCAGCTGCATATACCGAAGGTGGTGGGTTCGAACCTGGCCCCGGCCAAACTGCAACAACAACAACAAAAGAACAGGAAAAAAGATAAATAAATTCAGTACCATTATCTGATAGTAAATGTCAGTTATATATTTGTTTTGCATGCTTTGCATGTAATTAATAATTTTATTTCTCCTATCCCCTTAAAAAATTAGTCTTCAGAAAGGTATCATTACTAATTTCCATTCTTTTGTATGCATATAGAATGGATGACTGCACCAAAAATTACAAGTCAAGCCAAAAGTCAGTAAGTGTTATGAAGTGATGACCAATATTCTGAATTGACATGATCAGAAGTGCCTATTTTAGAGGATTACCAAAAGCAGCAATGAAGGGGGTCAGAACTTTTATTCTCTTCTCCCTGTCTTCCTTACCTCCCCCACTTCTGTTATTCAGTGGGATAACCCTCTAATATTGTGTGCTAGTATGAAACAGAATAAATGAATAAGAAAAAAAAAGGACTTGCAACCAAGGATTTACTCTTGAAGTGAATTAGGACAGAAATTGTAGATCAGTTTCAGATCTGTGTCAGGCCTCCTCACCAAGACCTCTATGTTAGGAAAAATCTAAAAATATATTTTTTTTAATTTTTATTTTTCCATTAATTCAGTTATTTTTATTTTTACCTTGAGGGTCATGACAGGAGGATGTGGTGTACCTGTAAGGAATAATAGCAATGAGATGAACCTGGTACGGTTGTGGCACGAATGCTTGAGGGGCAGTGATCACGTGTGCTGCCCATTGCTTATTTGGCCGGCAGAGAACTTAAGGCAGAAGGCCTTTAGAAATGAAAATGACCTCACCTAAGGAGCACAATGCGAGGGTGTTCAGCCCGCCCCTGGGCGAAGGGCTCAACTACAACGTGAACTATACCTTAGAAATGAAAACAGTGAAACCTAAACATTTGTAGCCTCATATTAATCTGAAAAAAAAATTAACAATAACGAAAAAAAATGAAAGTCAGCTACTCCCATTTGTCACTGGAATAAAAAATTGTGGAGCTTTTACTTGAGAAAATCCCCAGTATTTTGTGACTGTATTAAATTATAGCTTTAGATTTCCAGGAGAAAAATATCCATATACATATGTATCTCTACTTGTGATTTTATTTGGGTCCAATCTATAGATGTGCATTAAAAACATTTTAACACATTTGAACTTTCAAGTTTAAAAAAGTACATGAAGTATGTCCAGCTGTTCATTTCCATGTTATACTTCATGTCCTATTTCATGTAAAGGCAGATTTCTTACTCTCCTTGTAAAGGCCTTAAGAGTTTTGTTGTAGAACGCCTAGCATAAATTAAACTTTAAATTAAATTTTATTCCATAAGAAAGTTCTGATCTAGCGATGTCACATTTTTTGGCAGATTCATCTTCACTATGAATTGTATTTTAATATTGAAAATGCTATTGAAAGGTTTTATGTTACTTTAAATTCCAGAATAGTGATAGGACAGTGCTAGGAATAGAGTACCTCTGATAAACAAAGAGCGCATGAGTAATCCATTAAAGAATAATACAGTGTTAATTTGGATCATTAAGCTAGAAACTTTTGATCAGTTTTCTATCCTTGGAAATTTGCTGTTTTAGGTGTAGAATATAAATGTCTTTAACACAATAACTAAGAAAATGCCGTTAACCAGTTTGATGAAAATATTTTGAATTGTATATAAACCAGCACATTGTACCCCATGATTGCATTAATGTACACAGCTATGATTTAACAAAAAGAAAAGAAAAACCAACCACACAGTGAGATTTTAAAGCTAGCTTTGAGGTAATAATTGTGGATGGAAAGAATTCATGAAGTTCATTAGTGAAACGATGTTACTTGTGCAGATGAAAAACACGTCAGCTATGAAGTTCTGTCGAGGTACCATTGACCTGAGTGCTAATAATGTGTTAATTTCCATCAGGGAGACAGCAAATTATGGCAATTGGGCAGCAGATTGGATTTAGCTATTTTTCATTAGCACTTGGACTTTGATAAAGGGGAATAGAAAAGAGCTGCTTGACCTTTGAGTGCTTAAATTATTAAAGAGCAAATAGATTTGAGGTCTGGATGCTTGCAAATCTAATTTGTCTTGTGGAGCAAGGATGAAAAGACATTTTGGGTCTGAAATTGCCCTAGTCAACTCAGTTCTTCCTTTAATATATCTGGAGATGAGTAGATGGTAGCCATTTAAAAAGCAATACGTCTGGAGCGAGGTGTATAATATAACCAACACCAGCTGGCTATAATGGGGGCCCATCAAAGGATCATTTAATTCTCAGTTTTTCACCTATCCCTTCTAAATTTGCTGCTTGAAAAAAATTATTTGTTAATCCGTATTCACTTAGATGATATTTACATTATAATACAAAAATTCGTTTCATTAGGGAATGCTAAACATTGTATTGTTCAACATAAAGTAGGGCAGGGCCTGGCACCTAGTAAGAACTCAAAAAAGTCTATATTGTTTTAATAAAGCAGTGAACACGCTCACACATCACACCCACTAGCAAAGTTGGAGGAAAGAACGGGAAGTAACAGGTGGAGAGGATGGGTAGAGAAAACGGAGATTCGTCTCTTAGTTCCCTCAGGGTTAATTATTTAACTGTGAATTATTCGGGATAAACTTAAAATCTAACCAGCATTCTTTTCTCACAAAACCTCTTTCTTGGTAATTTCATCTTCTCTTAGCTCTTGAGTATTTGGGAAATGAATAAAAAATAAAATCAATATTATATTAAATTTTAGTAAAGCCAAGTGTAATTGTGAGTGTCCGTATATTTCCTTCCTACTGGCATATAGTGTGTACTGTAGTCCCAAATGAAATGGAAATAACTTCTGGATTACAGTATGCTCTCAGAAACACATACGTAACGACCTGCTTCATGCTAAGTGTCCTGAGTCACAAAAATGACTAAATTATACCCTCCTCCTCCATGAGCTTATAGGACTTTTGAAAATAGTGATCAAAGGACACAAATGTCTTCACTGAAAGCAAATTTTTTATGAATTTGGACCAGAATATAAGTACATGAAAACGAATGGACAAACTGTCAGCCCCTGAGAGAGGGTCATCGGGGGTCTCAGGGCTTTGTAGTGTGGCACATATGCTGACCGTGACCAAGAGTTCCTTACACGGGAAAGGGCCGTATTTGAGTAGCCAGCCAAGTCCAGGCCAGGGTGGCAGAGCAGAGGCAAAGGTGTTTGCAGCAGGAGGACCCAGAAGCAGCGGTGCTGTCTTTTTATCTAATTGAGTTAGAATCAGGACTGAGAGAGGTGGGAAGATGGTGGTGCTCAGAGGGGGATACCAGCCAGTGCTGGGGTAACTGAGGAGCACAGGGGAGCACGTTTCCTCTAAGTCATCAGGGACTCAGATAGGAACAGAGGTCGGAAAGACCGCTGCCACCTGTAGCTCTCTTGATTGGATCAAAGAGGGAGAATCCTCACAAAACACTCAAAATAAATTGATTGTGAAGTGGACAGAGACTGGCCTGTGTGTTGGTTGTGTGGACGAGAGAAAGTGAGAGCTCCCCTCGGGGCAGACGGTTCACGGAGTCCCTCATCTGGGACTGCTGACAAGGAAGGCCAGCGGGGCCTGGTCCCACTGGGAGGGGCGCTGGCTCTGGGGCTGGCCCTTCAGTAGAATGCCCAGGGAAAGTGGCTGGAGGGGCAACCCCAGAACTTCACCCCAGGAAGTGAGAAGAATAAAACCCACCCGCTAGGCACCTCGTCTAGTGCTCCCCATGAGGAATAATTTATGTAACTATTTTTTTCTTCATATATATGTATCTGTTTTTCTGCTTTGTCTAGTATATGGGTTTCCCACAAGTTGTTTTTAAATTGAAATTTTGAAAATCATGTCATATAGCAAATGAACTGGAAAAGCTGTTTGAAGGAAACTGATGTTAAATTACTTTGCAAAGCAAGTAATTATATTTATAGTTTATCCTTTTTGTGATAGCTGTTCTTGTATGCTGAATAAAAATTCTAGATATATAAAATACCCATTAGTGAGATTCATATAATTTTTTCATAGGAAGAAATATGACACAAATAAATTTAATAGGATTAGAGTCCAGACAGAGGCATTGTCACCATCTCTACAAAATAGTCACACTTTCTCCAGGCTATTTGTTTTTAAGAAATTAGCTGTCCTATGAGTTATATTTACCTCATGGTGGTTTTGAGCCTGGGACTCTGTGAAATTGTAAAACTTATGCTCATTGTTATATCAGTTTGCGTATCTTCCCCCACCTCCTGTTATGCTCCCCAGCCAGCCTGCCCAACTACGCCACACATGCTAGGATGTATTTTCCAATTACTGGAACTTCTTAACTGCAGATTTCTTCTTGAATCTGGTTTACCTGGTGGCTTTTTGAACAAAATCAGTACTATAGAAGTGACATTGTTGAACATACTTGGGGGTATGATTTTGAGGTTGTCATCCAGGACCATCCAAGGTCTGCTCCAGATACCATTAAATCTTGCAGAATGACAAAAGACTCAATTCTCAGAAACAAATTCAATAAGTATGTCACAAGTCACATACAACTCACGTGGTATGAGGTGTAAAAATTGATGTAACTCATGCAAAGAACATGATAAAAAAATAAATTTTTCCTTAAAGTAGAAAGAGATCATTTTATTTTCAAAGTTTTAATTCTATTTCTGGAATCAAACCCCAGGGCGTGGTGGGGGGTGTTCTTTCTAGAGGGCAGTCAGTGTGTTAACAGCATTCTGGGTTAGACTTCTTCCACAGCTGTCCCATCTGGGCTATGCTACAGAGCAAGGAGCATTTAGCCGTCTGCTTTCACCCGACCCTTTCCTCTTGCTGTTATGACCATGCTGGTTGGCACTTGCTATGTTTTAAACTACTCCAGAACTTAATGGTTTATAACAGTCTCCGCATCTTGCCCAGATCCTGTGGGCCGACAAAAGGTGGGCTGGACAGACCCTGCTTGTGGTCTCATGGGCGGTGGTCATCTGGAGGCTGAGCGGCGTGGCCATTGGAGACACCCGCCCATGTGGCGGCTGTGACGGTGCTGCCTGTGGACTGGGCGCTCTTGGGGACTGTGGAGCGGAGTGCCCACATGTGGCTTCTCCAGTGAGCTGGTTTGGGGTCACTGGACCCCTTACTTGCTGGCTGGCTTCCCTGGGACTGAGCGTCAAAGGAGGAGATGGGAGATGCAGGTGCCTGGTGTCCCTTCTACTACATTCTGTTGGTGGCAGAGATGGCCAGCCCACCTCCTGACGTGTCAGACACTGGGCAGATATGTTTTTAAATCACCACAGCTTTCTGTTGATAGATGTAAGAAGCTAGGAAGAAGGGGGAAAGAAGTCAGAGTCCCCTTCACTCTTTGTGTGCTTGCGTGCCCTCACTCTAGAATTCTTCCTAAATACTCTTTCTTGTTGGATCTGTTACCCAGGGAGACTTCTCCTGGGTTTTGGTAAGCAGGTCACATGACTAGACCCAATAGAAAGTCTCTGATACTAGGAAGGAAGAGTTTTGTTTTTTTCTTACTAAGTTGACATCACTAGTCAAAATTCACTTTCTCTCTCTCTCTTTCTTTCTTTCTTTTCTTTTTTTTTTTTTTTAGACAGAGTCTCGCTCTGTTGCCCTGGGTAGCAACATTGTCATAGCTCACAGAAACCTTTAAGTCTTGGGTGCCTCAGCCTCCCCAGTAGCTGGGACGACAGGTGCCCACCATGACACCTGGCTAGTTTTTTGTTTGTTTTGTTTTTCCTATTTCTTTAGTAGAGATAGGGGTCTTGCTCTTGCTGAGGCTGGTCTTGAACTCCTGAGCTCAAGCAATCCACCTGTCTCAGGCTCCCAGAGTGCTCGGGCTACAGGCATGAGCCACCGTGCCTGGCCCCAAACTGACTTTCTCATTACTCTGTAAACATACTGGCTACCTGCCTGTCTACTCAACAGTCACTCTGATGTTCTAAAGCAATTGCTGTTTATTTAGACAGAATTCCCAGCTGAATGGTGGTCCATGTTTCATCACGGTCATAAAGTGTGCTGCGTGGTCGTCCTCATGCAGGTGGGAGGTTACGCTGAGCGCAGACTCAGAGTTCGCACAGAGGGACCACTCTGGGCACTGCCCGGGATGGGAGGCGGAGGCACCCCCTTCTGTTCCTTGGCATTGATTGATGGGTACCTGTTCTAAACAACTCTTAGATTATTTCAATGTTGTTCCAGGGACTCAGGGTGCTTTTCTGATACAGTAAGAAGATATCTCTCCCTGCCAGACAGACTTTCAATCTAATCTGGATTCAGTTTTTGCAACAGTTTTTGTCGTCAGTAGAACATTTTTTTCAACAAAACTGCACAGAACATTTATCATTCTAGCAAATGTAAATATCTTAATTTTCTAAAGGTCCATCGGGTCAGAATTTCTCTCATTCTTCTAAGTTTACTTAAAAATTCAGAGATAGGAAGAGCGTGGGCAGGTGCCAGCAGCCAGCCCTTTGAGGGGACGTCACCCTTGCAAGTGTCTTCACAGGAGCCCATTCCCACCCCCTTCACATGTGCTCTGAGGGGCCCTGTCCAGGTAACCTCAGGCCTTGGCTTTCTAAATTCCAGTTCCTTGGCTTTGCTTTTCTTTCTTGCCATTTCACTGACTGAATATGGAAAAGGTCAAAGGAAAATATAAGAAAATATGAGAAGATAGATTGGAATTAATATGAATCGGTACACAGTGTTTTGCGAATCATTCAAATGTCACATGCATTCATGGTTTTTAAAATAAACTTACTGTTAATATAATTTTATTTAGCTTTATCAGGCAAACTGAGTTAATTGTCTATAAAATCATCTTTACTTAAATGTGAGAAAAATATTATTTTAGTGCCCTGCTTACATAAATAGCAAAGATAATCATACATGTATAAAAATATTTTTTTAATTAGTATGAATTTTATTTCTTCCTAGAAACTATTTTATTTTGTGTGTGAGAGTTGTGAGAAGAATTTAAGCCCCTTCTCTCTTTTTCAGTAAGTAAGTGCTGATTGAGGGTCCAGTAAACACCAAGCACTTCTTACTGACTGTACTCTGAGGTCCAGTAAACACCAAGCACTTCTTACTGACTCCGTTCAGTGTGTTCTTAGTTTCCAGTGTCCTCGGGTCTCTGCAGTTGGTGCTAGAGTGAATCAGCTGTTACCATAAACTATCACTGATGATAGTCTTTTTTTTTTCTAGTGTCTATCAAATAGTTGTTGAGGAAGAACGTCCTCGAAGAACTAAAAAGACAACAGAAATCTTAAAGTGCTACCCAGTACCAATTCACTTCCAGAATGCTTCAATCCTGAACTCACAGTACTACTTTGCCGCGGAATTTCCGGCAGACAGCCTCCAAGCTGCACAGCCTTTCACTATTGGTGACAATAAGACGTACAGTGGCTACTGGAACACTCCGCTTCTCCCCCATAAAAGTTACAGAATTTATTTTCAAGCTGCTAGTAGAGCCAATGGGGTAAGCTTTCTGTTTGGGATTATTAATATGAATATAGATTAAGTAAAATAGTGGGGAAAAAATGAAGTCATGGTTTTGTATATTTTTACTTTTCTCTTTTTAAAATTGTTTTTATCTGCAGAATAATCATTTGGGTTTTTGCTGTTGCTGTCAGTGTTGTTTTGCTTTGTCTTGTGGTTGGGATAGTACATCATCATCAGGACAGGTTTTATTTTTATTTTCAGTTTCTTCTTGTTGCCAAAAGTTGGCTAGTAATCCCGCTTAGTTTACTGTTTTACAGGAAAGTAGTATAGCCACGACACGTGCATTCAGCTCATTTGCACTGTCTTTTCAGCCCGTTCTGTCCCGTTTCTCTAGTTCCATGAGAGTTTATGCTTCCTTCCTACAGTTGTGACTAGATTAGGTATCTCGTTTTCTGTAAGTGTGAAAATAGCTTCAGAAAAATAAAATGAAAACAAAAGAAAAACTATTATTGAGTCATTTCTGAATTTCTTTCCCTTTCCTATTCAGACCACCCAGAACTCTGATGAGAGTTTCAGGTCTCCTTAGACAGAAGGAGACACTGTCCAGATACCATGGGGGTTTCCCGCCCTCACAGCTCAGGTTGGGGTTTCACAGCAGACTCGACTCTTACCAGTGGAATGGGGGAGAGCTCAGGTGCAGAGTTCTTCTCCAGCACTGTTCGCACAGTGGACAGGTACAGGGCTGGAGAAGGGGTCTGGGGCTTCCAGGCGGAAACATCTGTGTCTAGCTCCTGGCTCATTATCTGGTCCAGAAGTGCCCAGCACTACCTGCCCAGGAGCCAGAAACTATATCTGAGTGTCGTTCCGAGACTAATCACTGTGTGAATAAAGCCACACTTGCCACAGTGACTCTTTCCTTATCGGGGCTATCTAACCAGGGCTATAGATATTTCCATTTGCTTTTGACAAAACATGATTAATTTTTTCCTTCTCTTTGTTTGACACAGGAAACCAAAATAGACTGTGTCCGAGTGGCCACAAAAGGTAGGTTGAAACTGTGGGACACTCTCCTATTGATGTCCTTAAAATTTCCTTCAGACTGTGTTTCACACTTCTTGAAATGCAAGATCATTAAAATAAGTGTGTGTATGTGTGTATTTATACGTACACACATATTAAGTGTGTGTGTAGGTTTTACTATCATAGGGAAGTTAGCATTGCCTGACTGTTTCATGTAGGTACTTGTTAAGAAGCCATATTGCTATTTTTCCAGCAGCTTTCAATGATTATATTTTTAAGAATTATTTTAAGAATGAAATTAATTTTTATATGATCTCAGTACTCACATTTAAAATCATAGTATGATACTTGGTGAATCTTCATATACCAAGGAGTAAAATATTACCTGCGATTTCTAAGTGGTGGCATAGTTACAGTAGGGCCATGAAGTGGAGCTGGCATGGGCTTCCTCATGGATGATGTGTGGTCTCTGAACCAGTTACCAGGTGATGTTGTATGGAACTTCCATCTCCCAGACCTGGTTGAAATTCTGAGAACACCCGATGAGGGATGAGCTGAAGAAGTGGGCAGGATGAGTCACCCTAAGCTCCCCACACAGCCCGTCTAATGAGGAGAGTGCAGGTTTGTGTTCCTGAACCTGAGCTACAATAGCTGGTCAGCCTTACAGTGTTGTTTGAACCATCACAGATGGAAGTGTATAAGGAAATGTTTGAGAAATTTAAAATGCTATATTAAAATGAGGCATTACAAATTAACACTTGTAGTTAAATACCCCCTTTCAGACCCCCTTTCATCGTAACCATGAGTACGATGGGAAGTTCTGCATGATTTAATTCTAAAATGATGACGGGTCTGTGGCATGAGATTTTATCAGGTCATACTTGATGAGTTCTGTTGGATAAAAATACCATATTCCTGCTGTTTAAATTTCAGGTGACGTACTTTGAATATAACATTAATGTTTATGTGCATTTTCAAAGTTCTAATTGAATTCTTACATGACTTTTAAATTTAGGATTTAAAAACAAATACTTCCCAGTCGCATGTTCTGTGCCAGGCATTATGTGACGTACTCACCTCGTTTGTATTTTGTTTGTCCTTATGGGCGTATCGTTCTAGTTCCAAGAATCTGTTCATATTGATTTTAAAGCACTCTTTATGTCATATTATACCTGATTAAGTGCCCACTCTTTATGTCATATTACACCTGATTAAGTGCCTTTACTTATAAAAATAAATTAATAATAAGCGAAATTAGAGCCGTTTATGCGTTTCCTAAACAGCCATATGCTATCACCTGTTGATTATTACAGTACTACAAAGTCCTCGAACCAGGTATTCATTCATGCCGTTAAACCTCCATGTTAAGAGAGTAAGAATTTCAAAGTATTGCTTTGTTACATTCTCCTGACCCTTAAGGTCTGAAAACGTAAATCCAGTTTCAAGGTGTCCAGTTTATAATGCCTTATGTTTAATATCACAGCTAGAAGTTTTGAAGTCACTTCCATACCTGTGTCCTCATTTATTTCTTCAGCATTACTGTGGAAAGGGAAACAGGTACTACTGCTTCTCTTATTTTTAAGATGAACAAAATGCATATTTTTAGAGATAAATTGACTTACCAAGGTCACTCAACTAATAATCCATGGGTCAGGTCAAGGCTTGATCCCGCACATTTGGACTCCTGCGTCCAGTGTTTTGTTCACTGTATCTCATGGCTTTCAACCCAACAGGAACTCTGGCCGGCTACAGTATTATGTAGTATTAGCGTCTGACCTCCTTTATTAGAATTGAGTCACTGCCCAGTTTACCGTGAAAACAGACAAATATCTGTCATCATGATCATTTACATTGTTAAATAATTATATAAATAACATACTGGTAAATGTGGAGACCTGACAAGTTTGCCTTTTTCACAATAGATTGAATTAGATAGTGATTTGGATAATTTTCTTCCATCAGCCAGCTCTCATCAATATTGTGATTTGTTTTTCAATTCACGAAAGGATGATTAGGCAATCAGATGACCTGATTGACTAACTATTCCCCACTCATATTTTCTGAGTCATTTGCAAACATTTACACAGCAACAAACTCTATCCAAAAAGCCTCTTTGGGGGAAAAAGCAAAACAAATTTTAATATTCAGTGCATAACACTGTCATTTCTGTGTTATAAAATGATAGCACAAGAGGAAACCTTGGGCAGTATCTCCCCCGCCAAGGCAAAACTCTGCTGTTATATGCTATTTTATTAAGTTCTACATGGACAGATTCAGCAACCCTCCTGTACAGCACAGTGTAATGTTTTACCACCTTTATAATCAGAAAATTGTTCCTTATTCATAATAAAAAGTCTTTCTGCGGCACAGGAACCCATTTCATCTTGACTAAGTAAAAACAGAGAAATAGGAAGAGCTAATGACTTTCTTGATACCATATAGTAAACATGTTTAAAATTTAAAAGAGTTCAAACATCCTGAGTGTGTTTTGCCCTGTATCACTCATAGTCTAGTGGCTCCATTTAGTTTTCAGACACTAAACTAGTTTCCTAAGCAACACTGTGAATTTGTAAAGGTTTTAACTCCCAAAACAACTGTTGACAAGTATCTTTATGGAGAAGGTATGGAGGTGGATTTGTTTTCACAAAGAGCTAGTTTGTAATTTCAAGAAAGCGTATGTCTCTTAAAAATATATTTTGTACTATTTATAAATTTAATGTTGTGATTATTTTAATCATATCCCAAAGGTATATTTTGACACTCATAATCTTAAATATAAAGCCTATAAAAATTAGACAGGGAAGAACCTAAGATGTGTTATTATGTGTCTTCATAAATGTAGGGGATTGCCCATATGCTTATGTATCCTCTGTTAATTTGTGCACGTAGACGCTTCCTCATCCCTTTACATGACCATAATGATTGTTTGTAGGAAAGCTCATCACAGAATAATCCTCTCTTGAGTTAATAGGTAAAGGCACCTTACCATAGGGTATATATGATGTTTATGTTACCCTCCTAATTCAAAGGATTCTTTTTAATCTCTATAGCAGAATGATTCTAGGAGAAGAGCTTTTAACTATTCTTGGAATCTCCAAAATTTTATTTTGTTTTGTAATCACATTGACATTTTTATAGTTGGATTATTTTCATGGTCATTTGGTCCAACTGTGTCTTAGTAATCAGTGTATATATTTTCTTTAACTTTTGTATTTATTATGGTTGTCTTGTAATCAGTAGGGTAGAAATTCTTTTTGTGCTAGTTTTGGAGGACTTTGCTGGTAATGAATTCTAAACTGACAGTGTACACTAAAAAGCCAAAATCTGTCTTACTAATAACTTAGACTTCTTAAATTCAGTATACTCATTTTAATTGAAAAAACAGTACAAGTTTAAACTATATACATTAACCTTCCATGAAATAGTATTTTCCATAATATGATGCCGCTTATGTTTGTTCTTGACAGCGTGGCCATTTGGAAGCTACCCTGTTGTCACTCAAAAATTATTTGAGTGGGGTGATGCCTGTGGCTCAAAGGAGTAGGGCGCACCGGCCCCATATTCGGAGGTGGTGGGTTCAAACCCAGCCCCAGCCAAAAACTGCAAAAAAAAAAAATTTATTTGAGTGACTACCTTATGTTAGGCATAGAGTAATCTATAAGCCTTCCAATTACAGATACATAAATACATCAACTTTAAATTTTGAAGGTTTTCAGTTCATAAAAGTTTTTTGTGTTTTTGTTTTGTTTTGCTTTTGGCATGTAGAGGGTAGCCATATATGTTTATCTGTTCATCTCTTTGCTGTGATTTGGCTAACAGCAGCGTAGCTAGAAGTCAAAACAAAATCAAATGAAAACACGCACCAGATGCTTTCTGAAAGCATTAGAGAGGTCAGATTATAAACTTTAAGCAAAAGTAAGGCAAACCATTATTCCAATGTTATATTTTAAAGTGAATTTTCTACAAAAAATATCTTTACTATTTGCAAGTCTAGTATTTTATTTAACTTAAATTTGTACTGGAATGCGAATCTTCTTTGCTGGAAGACCTTGAAAAAACTTTGAAGAATTTTCATTGTTCTGATACAGATTCTAACTATATTCACAAATTGGAACATTTTTTTTTTTTTAAAACACTTGGCTCTTTGAGAAGTTTCTCCAGACTGTTTTTCTATTCACTGTTTTGTTCAAAGAAATACCATCCTTTCTAGGGGCTATAACTCTACAGAATGAAAGGGCGCTGATAAAGAACTTAGAAGAATGTCTGTTGAAAAGTAAAGTGAATTAAGATTGCTTTTAATTTCTCATATTCAATACACAAGAAAACAAATTCTATAGCCAGACAATCCATATATACTAACTGCTGTTATCGAGGCTGTGGATTTAGAAATAGGAGCATATATATCACTCAGCATTTTATAGACTAGTTTTGATTTTTTTTGATCTGAAAAGTCTTTACATTCATAAGTACATTAAGTTCCCCTTAGAAATTACTGAGAATTCCTAAAGAAAAGAAACCTGAAAAACCTTAGGCTTCCCATATGTATTTGACTCACACACTCAGTTTTCAAGGAACTCCAGAGCCATGCAAAACACGGTTTGGTAAAGGCTGGTTCAGCAGTTTCTAGAAGGTCCGGCTTCCGTGCAGCTACAATGGCAGCGTAGAAGCCTGAGTGGTCTGATGCATCTTCCCTCCCAGGCGTGATGCTCTGTACTCAGAGGGGAGCCTGAGTCTATCAGCGCCAGAGATTATCTGCAGAACACAGGGTTAGGATTTACCTTATTTTCATCAATTTGAATTGACTTTGTTGTACTAAATTTAATGAAACTATCTTTTATAATGAAGCATTCATGTTGATATTTTAAGGAAGAGGTCAGCAAACTTTTTAGTTTAAGCACCAGGTAATATTTTAGGCTTTGCGTCCATATGGTTTCTGTCACAACTGCTCAGCTCTGCCATTGCTGGGCAAGAGCAGGTGTAAGCTAAATGTAAACAATTCAGCAGGGTCATGTTCTGATAAAACTTTATTTGCAAAACCAGGTGGTGGGCCTGCTAGCCGCCTTTAGGGTAATCGGTAACCTAATCAAGTTTTATTTTTCCTTGTAACTAAAAATAATGGTCACAAGTTAAACACATTACAAAGCAGAACATAGAGATCATATAAAAATCCTTCCCAATATTTATAATGTACTTGGTACATGGTAATCTTAGCCTGTGATTGTGGTTTGAATTTCTTTTTATTTGTGAATACATGGCTTCGCAACATACCTGTTTTCAAATAACTTCTTGTTCACATCGTTTAGCTTTTTGATTGTTAGCTGGGTGCTCTATTTTTTCAATCAAACAATATCATTTTTCTCTAAAGTAATGTAAGTCATTTATTTCTATAAGTAATGCAAAACTGCACAGGAGTAATGGTTAAACAATAATAGTTTATGACCAAACAAAAATGTTATGTGTATAAACCTTGCAATTGGTACCAACTTTGTAACAAGTCTTAGATATAACTTTTTATTGTGTACAACTTATTATATCAGTAATGCAAAATTTCATGATACATCATGTCAAAGAAATTATCTTTGTAATGCATTGGGAGTTATCCACTCTCTGACCAAACCGTAGTTTATTAGTCTCACTGAGCAAAACTATAGTAATTGATTATGTGTGAAAGATTGTTACACCATTTTTACTCAGTTGCTGTGGCTGTTTAGTTGTAAGCAGCACTGTGTGAATGGTACAAAGGGACATTTCAAAACATTATGCAGCAGCAGTGTTGGGTTTAACTGTCTGCAGATGGTAGATGATCTATTTTCCTTACTCTCTGCTACATTTCTAATAGCACCCAGGCTGTTCCATGTAAATTAGTAATCTTTCATGTAAGCCTGTCCTCAATTTTCCAATATTTTTTTCTTTGCACCATTTTCCAGCTGTATCATGTTAGAACTGATGTTTTAATTTTCTATTTTTTTTAAATATCTGTGTGTCATTAATGTTAACCACTTAAACATAACTGCCGAGCTGTGCAGGCAGACCAAGAAGCCAGCCTGGTCCTTTTCAAGAATCTTATCATTCTTTGGTTACATGTTAATCATGACAACGATAGCAAAGACACTCAGTAGTTTCTTTTTTTTTTTTTAACCAGTGCTTTCAGGTGCACTTTTTAATTCTGTTAATGCAGAAGAATTAAGATTCCTATATGGAAATCTGCATGAAATTTAGCTATCGGAGAAATTTCTCTACATAAAAATGGTTTTTAATAAAAGAGGTAATATTCCTTATAAAGGTGATTTTAGCAAGAAAATATTGTGATTAACCAATAGAGTTTTAACCTCCTAAGTTTTAAATGCCCAAAATTTGGACCATCAGAATTAAAAAATGAATCTTTATATGCCACACTCAATTGCAGTTGGAAACACTAGTCACTCTTCACTTTAAGACCAAGGTATGGAGTTTATTTTTGCTCTTTTGTTCTTTCGTTGATCTATCCGAGATCTCAGCCAAAGCTTATAACTGTGATGTAGTTAGAATTCCAACTACCTAAGAGAAAAGAATTCGGAAAATTCAACACCTTGCTATGTTTTTTTTTTTTTCTTCTTTCCTTTTCTTTTTTGTTGTTGGAACAAAGTTGAGACGATTTGATGTGCTGTTGGGGATTCTTCTTGCTAGCCTAGCTTCAGTGTGGCTTTTTTTTCCCTCATGCATGCTGACCTGGAAATCCTCCTTTGCCTTAGCTGCGATAATCGTGACTCAGCTTACAACACCTTACATTCGCATCGCCCCTGCTGCAGGCGACGGCCAACTAACAGGTCAGATGTTCAAGTATAGACGAGTCATCTTGCCCATTTCCTGCTCATTTTTCTCGGCTTTGTTTCCCCTCTACATTTCCCTCTTTGCTTAAGGCCCGTTGACCATGTCTCTGAGCCTCGGTGCGGGCCTTGCTCACTCACTCGCGTTGTAGTGAGTGACACGCTTGGTCTCCTCTGTGTGCACATTTATATCATGCATCAAGTAAACCCCACTGCATGTGCTCATTGTGTGTTGGTCTGTCGGTATGTTTCTTTCTAGCTTAATGTTATACAGAAATGAAATTTGCTGGACTTTAAATAGCAGTACCATCAAACAGGGTTTCAAACAAAATACATAGAGATGTATTCAGTTTTCCAAATTAATCTAAAAAGACATTGAGACTTGAGGGTGAGAGAGGTTTATTTTTCACCTTATAGGGTCTAGTTTGCACACACATTTGGCAATGCACAGTCTTGCCTGCAAGTGTTGTTAAATGAAGACACCTGAAGCAGCTTAGGGTGACTCTATTCTAATAGCTTTTTAAGTACAAACAATTGGTGTGGAGCTGATTGTATTCTTTATAGATACTTGTTTCAAAGCAAAGCATTCATATAAAATGTGCAGTGGCGTATCTGCAAGTCAAATGCATTGAATAATTTTAGCAAAGTGTAGAAAAATTGAGTGGCTTAAAGATACAGAGTTGAACCAAGTGCCCCTTTATTCTAAGAGAAATGAGTTTGCTCTTACTATTTCTTTGCTCTTGCTATCAGTCTGCTCTCACTGCCTCTACAGGGTTATAGACGTTTCTATAAATTCACATAGGAACAGAGTCCAGTAAGTTACCAGATTAAAGGAGAATCGTTAGTGAACTCCAGGAGACAAACTTTTTGGCCTGCAACAAAAGCATTTCATTGTCCGGATTTCTAACATAATTACATGGGCAGGACTCAAAAATTCTGATCTCAGAAGGACCTGCATGTAGTTTAGACATGAGTAAAGCCAAGTAAGAAACACACAACTGCTTCTCATGTAATTTCCACTCCAGCAATTGTTTTTTATGTGTAAAACTAGGAAATATTCCCTAACATTTAAGACAATGGTAAAACTTAACACATGGTAAGAAATCATAAATGTTTGAGTTGTTCTGTGAACTTATTGTTTTAGAAAATAAAGCAGCTGAGACTCAGAGTAATTATAGACTAATTTAATAATGTAAAGAAATATGGAATAGGCTGGATGTGGTGGCTCACGCCTGTAATCCTAGCACTCTGGGAAGCCGAAGGGGTTGTATTGCTTGAGCTCAGGAGTATGAGACCATCCTGAGCAAGAGACCCCATCTCTACTAAAGATAGAACAACCAGCTGGGCATCATGGTGGGCGCTGTAATCCCTGCTACTGGGAGGCTGAAGGAAGTAGATGGCTTGAGCCCAGGAATTTGAGCTGCTGTGA